>VUQH01069266.1:0-26671 GCA_015106775.1 Etroplus canarensis
AATGTAAAACATGTTTTGAGTTATTTCACACTTTTTTCTTCACTACATAATTCCATATGTGTTCATTCATAGTTTTGATGGCTTCAGTGAGAATCTACAATGTAAACAGTCCTGAAAATAAAGAAAAACCATTAAATGAGAAGGTGTGTCCAAACTCTTTTGAGTGGTAGTGTGTGTGTGTGTGTGTGTGTGTGTGTGTGTGTGTGTGTGTGTGTGCATGTGTGTGTGAATGTGACGGCAGTCATGGTGTCACAGTGAATCCAGTCTAACCACTCCCATGCAGTCTTGGTGAAGGAGGTTATCTAAGACTTTGTTAATAAGTAATAACTAAGGATGTTCTGTAGTATTTTAAACTGATGCTTATGTAAGATGTTTAACATTTAAATCCAATGTTCCAGGGGCTCTGAAACCCAACAACAGCCATGTGTTAATAAAACTATTATCAGTGCCAGTTGCTGTAAGTACTGTTTATATAACCAGTTTTTTTTTATTTTTATAACACTTCTAATGGCACCATTTGCTATTCAGACCTCCTACAGCCAGGGAAAGTATTTCAAATCTGGCCACTACAGGTTGCTCTGTAATCTCCCCACGAGCCCTGAGATCAACATCATCTCTCAGATAGTCCTGCTGTTTCTACCCCTGAGCTGCACAGTAGTCTATTTAAATGCCACTTTAGACCCCATGATACTGCACAGATTACTACAGAGCTCATAGAATCTTAAATTAAAAAAACATAATGTAACATATCTATATATCACCTCCATGAATCACCACCTTTTTATGGTGGAGTGGTTTGCGTGCCCTAGTGATCCCAGAAGATGTATTGTCAGGCACAATTTGCCACGGGTAGGTTCTTCCAAGGCAAATTGATCCTGGGTGAGGAGCCAGACCAAGTGCGATTCAGAACTCCCTTATGGAGAATGAATCTACAGAACATGTTACTTCACCCAGATCAGGGTGGAGGAAACACACCCTGGAAACACACAGGGGAAGGGCTTATCAGAGAGAGCCAAGTGGCAAGGCCTTAGCCCGTGGGGCCTGACCAGATTAAACCCGAGTGAACCACATTAGCCTGGCCTCCTGTGGACCCACTACCCACAGGGGGCTGTAGTAGGGGTCCAGTGCTATGTGGACTGAGCAGTGGCCAGTGGTGAGGCCTCCCGAGATTGATCTCAGGCTGCTGAAATCAGGGTAGTACTAATAAGAAGAAATACATTTTATTTTTCTGGGAAATAAAGGTTTTATAAGATGAATGAAAGAAAAGAAAGAAGAGCCGGATGAGGTAGCTGGGGAGAGGGAGGTCTGGGCATCTCTGCTTAGACTGTTGAATATGTAGCTTTATCTTATACTGAATTGTATTTTAACTTATTGTTGGACAGCTCAGGTTGAGAAGTTCAGAGACAAAGTCAGAGAGACGAGGCTGAGATGGTTTGGACATGTTCAGAGGAGGGATAGTGGATATATTTGAACAAAGGATGTTGAGGATGGAGCTGCCAGGCAGGAGGAGAAGAGGAAGACCACAGAGAAGATTCATGGATGTAGTGAAGGAGGTACATGCAGAGAGTTGGTGTGAGGGAAGAGGATCCAAGGGATAAGGTGAGATGGAGGCAGGTGATCCACTGTGGCGACCCTTAATGGGAGCAGCCAAAAGAAGAGGAAGAAAAAGAAGAAGTTGTTCTGTAGTTTAATGCTTCATGAAGCATAGTTATTCATAAAGCAAGTTTTGCACTTGAAACTTGTGCTCTTGTATTGTTTCTGGGTGAACAAAATATCAAACATTTTATTTAAATGAGGGTAAACGTACACATTTGGAAAGCATCATGTTCTCAGTAGAGAAGAACTTATGGAAACAAAGTCAACAGGTAAATACAAACACTGATAAGTGTTTAAACTACAATCCCAAAGGGATTAGTACCACCTGACCTATCATACATCATACATACAATAATTAATAGATTAACTGTGTTTTACAGGACTATGCTGTTTCCACTGTGCCTGTGCTGGAAGGCCTACACCTGAAGAGCTTCTGCAGCATGGGAGGACCAGGCCTTATTGTAATCGGCTCCAGTGAACCAGCACAGAAAGCCCTCAAAGTATGAAGCTTGTGTATGTGTGTTTATGTATGTACACCGTGGCTATGCTCTCTCTGGCTGTAGTCATGGAAACCTCTGAATCAATGCATTGGCAGTGTTTTCATTACTATGACGCACATTGACGCAGTGGGTGCATTTTTTTTTATCCTTTGGTTGATGCTGGGCTTGATCCTGTTAGTATGAACAACCCTGCAAGAATAACGCGACAAGACAGGACATCGCACGTGTTGATTCAGAGCAGACTCCCTTACTTACAGCTTGTTGGCAGCTTCCCACTGCAGGCACATTGAAACCACCTGTCACCTAAATCCATCCCCATTAATTCATATTCTCAGCTAATCTGCAGGAATTGCCCCTGGCGCTCACACTCCAGCTTCAATTACAACAGTATTGTCCTTCCATTAAACAGCTTGAGCTCATTATTGCATAAAAGGCTCCCGAATCGATAAAGTGCCAACAACAGAAACCCAGTGACCGCCAAGACTGAACAGAGGAGACCGTTAACTCCTCGACAGAGACAGATTGGCCGTTTACACCAAGAGTGCAATAAATCTCAGCCCATCCCTTTCGTTGAATTATCCCTAAAATTTTAAACATCAACATGTGAACTTTTGTAATGGCACTTATGACTCAAATGCAGTGACATATGTATTTACACAGCACAAATACACACAATGTATATATAATTACATAAGTATGAAGACTTACAGACGCATACATACACCCATGGCCTTGACAGATCCCCCTTTGGCAGAATTCCTCATTTGCCTCCTAGTGTGATACTTCCCCCTACTGGCCCAGCACTAAACAGGGTTACTGTAAGTCAAGCAAAAGTTGCTCTCAGGAAGCATTAAAGTCAGCATGTCCTAACGGGGCCAAAGTACTTGAGAGAAGCACGATGTCAGATTTGTCAGTTTTGTAAACATGTTCACATTCCTGAAGTGTACCCAGGAACCTATGCATAAGCACATAATGGAATTAATTTTATATTCCAGCACCGACTCATTAAGATTTCTGCCTGTTTGATCACCCCAGTAATTAGCTACTGGGGTGAGGAGTGGCCGCTAGCGAGACTTAATGACAGACTGCTCACTTTCTAATTATGGCTTACGTCACCCTCTCTTGCAGCAATTAGCTCCTGTTTTAAAGGGCTTTTAACGGCCCTGGATTTGTAATTAGGTAATGTTCTTTGTGTGGGGGAAGTGAAATCTTTATGAATGCAGATTTAATGAATCCAAACTGCTTGTTTTGGATGTAAATGCAGCTGTTATGGCGATGAGGCTCCTTGTCAGTATAACCCTTGGAATAAAGACACTTTGTACAAATTAAAATCGGAGCCCAGCTTATTAATTTTGTCTTCAGGGAGCTATGCTTTGCTGCGATTCAAGAAAGGAGGACCTGTCCTGATTTTGTCATTGGTTTAAATAACATGATGATTCATTTTCAGTCATAAAAAGTGTAGATGATCTGTAGTATATATTTCGGCTTTGTCTGTGCTCAGGAAGGCTGAGTGCACAGTGTATCTGTGTTTAGCTTGTTGACCGGATGGATTTCATCATCCATCTGCTGCTGTCTCTGCCAAACTTCACTCATGAAGTCATCATCCCAAAATATAGCCTATGTCAGAGACTGCAGCACCCTTTGCCTGTAATCCCACACACTATTCCGCTCCCTATAGTGGACTGCCCGGCAGGCTCTGGATCATCAGTTGCCCCTTTACTCAAACCTTGTTTGATTCATGAGGTCATTATTCTTTATTGGTCAGAGTTTGATCTCCACCTCAAGGATGCTTACATGCTTGAGTTTTACAGAAAATGAGGTGACACCAGAGTGAAGGTTGTATTCAGGATGATTTATTTTTGATGACCTGATCAAAAACAATCCCATATACACAAGTGAAAGACAAAAATTAAGAGCTTTGTTGTTTATAGAATGTAACAGTGAGCTGTCTATATCCAAGATGTGGCTTTTTAAGTAATAGGATTCCTTATTTTTTCAAAAGCCACCTGAGTCCTTTGAGCCAGCTGTAGTGTCAGAGAGCAGAAGCAGATCATACACTTTAGGTTCCAGAATTAGATTTATGGATTGTAGCTTTGTTTCTTACTGAGGCAACAATCCATGCTGCATACTTTACACTGTGCTTCAGATGAATGGCTATAATAGTCTTTACCACTTCAGGAAAAACCAACCTAACCATTTATTACAAACACTAAATGATCATGTGTGATGTTGGTCACCCCCAACCGGTCAAGGCAGATGGCTACTCCTCCCTAAGCCTGGTTCTGCCAGAGGTTGCTTCCTGTTAAAAGGGAGATCTTCCTTCCCACATTCGCCAAGTGCATGCTCATAGGGGATGGTCTGATTGTTGGGGGTTTTCTCTCTAACATTGATCTTTACCTTACAGTGCAAAGTGGTTTGAGGTGACTTTTGTTGTGAATTGGCGCTATATAAATAAAATTGAATTGAACTGTATCCTGATATTCATACGGTTTGCTGTGTTTACCATCTTAATTTAACCCATCAGTTTGCTGTCATTTTCTGAGTTGATTTGAAGTTGAACCTAGTCATTAGTCATTAAGAAAATCTGCTCTGAATCAACATATGTGATATCTTTCAAAAATACACAAGAGTTTTTCATTCCAACGGGATCAAAACAGATTTTTAAAAAATATAAAAAATTGCCCTGGCAATGAAACAAGAGGGAAAGCTAAGTAAACCTAATTCCCCAGGAAAAATGAAAGTCTGAATAAAATTTCATGGCAATCCATCTGATTGTTGGTGAGATATTTTAGTGTTATCAAATGCATATATTGGGATTACTATCAAGACTTTTACAGTATGTTCTAGGTTTTCTTGTTTACTGTGATACTGTCGTGTCTTCTAAATCAGCTATAGAGGCTGATTGGAGCAGCCTTAGTACATAAGATAATTATCATAAATAATTTTCATGTGTCCTCCTTTCATGTAACTTTTCACTGGAAACCCTGGGATACAGTAATAGAATACCACACCAAAAATACCAAATATTTAAGATACATCAACAGGAAGCAATATTAGTCCCATTTCTTCTCCAGATTTGGAAGCCACACCAAGTTGAATTTGTTTCATACGTGCTGCTTCTGTTCAGGAAAAAGGACACATTGTGGAAGTTTTAAACCATTCCTGGGAAGGACTGCTAAAGTTTGCCTAGGAAATATTCATACCAGGTGCCAAAATAAAGATTACGCTGATTGCCACAGTGGGAGGCATCAGGTCCAGTAAATTGTCAGTGTTTGTGTAAACTGCTTTGGATTGCCATTGCCCCAGAGGTAATTTATTACCATCCAGTAAATGTTTTGTTTTAGCAGCTCTGACTGAGTACATTTTGCTGCCCACTTACCACTCTGTGTATTAACTGGACCTTAGCCACTGTCCAGAAGTAAGTCGCTGTTGATTGGCTGTAGCTTAACATTTGGTGCCAAGCCAGGAAGACTATGTTAAAAGCCTTGGCTTTTTATTACTCAAAAGTATCCAAGATAATCTTCCATTTCAATTCTTTAGACGCGAGATTTGATTAAATTAAGTTTGTAAACACACAGAATGAATCTGGCCTTATATTGACTGGTTACAGCTGCTGACAGTGAACAAAAAATCAACTGTTCCATTAGTCAGGTGAGCTTTCTGACCATTTAATTGAATTTCATGGATCAGAACGTTACATGAAACATGATGAAATCTTGCTATAGGGCATTTCCCTTATGACTCAAGAACTTTTTCCTCCTTATGAGGGAACAAAGAATAAAGCAGAAACAACTGTGATCTTTGGTGGAGTCAACATTTGCTCACTCTTAATACCCCTGTGTGTGACAGACAGCGTTGGCCGCTGCAATCATGTAACACACCCACAAGTGACCCGGGAATGTGTTTAGTTAGATATATACAGATGTATGCATATTACTGTACTTCAGCCTGCAGCCTTGCTCTCAGAAATTGCATTTTTTTTAGCTTCTGTAAATTTTATAAAATGTATTTAAGTTCACAGGTACTGTTAATTTGCCATTTGTAAATGGAAACATTAAGTAGAGCTCTTGGATGTATGCAAATATTAGGTGCTTTAACAGCTTATTGTTGTAATGCAACACTCACAATATTACTCTGTTAAATCTTTGTGTTAACACTGTTGGTACACGTAGTGGTTCATTCCTGTGTTTGTCTTCCTTAAGCTTTCTATTGCCTCTAAATAACTGCACAGTTAGTTCTCTGTTTATCGTAACCAAATAATGATGGTGCTGCCAGAAACCTAACATGTCATTTCCTGTGTGCTGAATTTTTCCCAGGAACGTACTTAGAACAGTTCATATGCTGTTTGGTTGGATTGAAATAGGTAACTGTTGATGTTAGAAAAGATCTTTTTTCTGTGCAAAGGGAGTGTGAGTACATTCAGCTTACAGTGTACATAATAAAATTCAAAGTAATGCATATTTTTTATACAAGTCTGGCAGGAATTGACCTTTTCTGTGTCTGTGAACGCCCCGGTCCTCCCTGGTGTGATGGACCCAGTCTGTGGGAAGTGAAATGAAAACATCTATAGTGACAAAGCCCATTGTGCTTGCAAACCACCGGTTTTTCTCCCACATTTGTAATAGAGTGTCATCACACTCACTCGCAGCCACTCCTCTGGACCTAAATATAAGTCAAGCAGACGTCACATATTCTGGATGCAGTGAAGTATTAACTGTAAGAAGTTGTTTTTTATGTATATACATATACTTAAAACATGACTGCTAGTCATGGCAGGATACTAAGTCATCCTCTCAATGACTAAAGATGGAGGAGAAGACAATGACACTCAAAAAAGAAAAGCATTAGACATAGAAAATAGCAGACTGACAAGCCTAGGGCCTAAAATCTTACTTCTCAAAATATTGTTTCTAAAAACAGACTTTTTTTTTTTTTTTTACCCATTTTTCACCTTCCCTCCCCTGGCTATCTCTGAGGTAACTATCTGCAGATGTTCTGGTCATAAACATTAAGAGGCACCTGCCTCTCCTCTGGTCATAACATCCTCACCCGCCGACTTCCACTTGGCAAAACCGACGTCTTCTCAGCCTCTTTTCCCCACCGCCAGTCCCACCTTCAGCTCCTTCAGATTACATAAATAACATGACATCTGCTGAGAAAGAATGTCTGTCTGCTCCTGTGTTCTCCATTAAACCCCCTCCCCCAGGCACCCACAGCGGTTTGGCCAGTAGAAGGATGTGATGCTGCCTTTGGTATTGTGGCCTTGCTTTTGAATCAGAGTGTCTGATAGTCTGGTTTGTGTCTCTTTCTGAACATCACGTGGTCTCTCACTGGCTATTTTGTATTTGCCTTAAAGTTCATTTCCTGTCTGTCTCCTCTCTGCTTTTTTGTAGATCATGCAACAAATGAGTGACCATCGCTATGACAAACTAACAGTGCCTGATGACCTCGCTGCCAACTGTGTCTACATGAACCTGCCCAACAAGGGGCATGTGCTTCTGCACTGCACAGCTGAGGAGTTTCCAGAGAGTGCAAAGGTGATTTTCCCATCCACACTCTGTATCACTAACAATAATGCACATTCATACAAAATCCTGAGGTTACACCTGTGGCAGGAAGGACCACTGTCACGACAACCAAATTGGTTCAGTGGCTTAGATTTAATGAGCACTTGCCTTTTTTGTTCTGTATCTTGTCAAGAACTCAGAGAAAAACAACTGGCTGGGGAAGGAACCCTAAATAAGCTGCATAGTTGTTTTACGTGGAGCACTGCAGGCTAACCACAGCCAGAGCTGTAATTTTTTAACAAAAGAACGTGCAGTTTGGTGTGATGCGTCCTTTGTGAACATCAGACCACAGGCTAGGAGTCAGAGACACTGAGGTCTCTTTTTTTTTTTTTAGCCTGAGTTAATCACCAGAGTTGTTCAAAACAGTTCCTGTAACATGTAGTTTTATATCAATGATGGGTTAAACGTCTACTTGCTACTTCACTGTTTTGGTTCAGTCATGCCAGTCTCAAATACATGCTTTGAAATTATAATAAAATGATAAAGCCGCCGTTCCTACCCAGCAGCTAACTGCACAAACAGCATACAGTGCTCACAGCTGGTGACCATTGCAAAGCAATTGGCAACCTCATAGCCAGACATTTCTCTCGTAAGAGCTAATAAGAATTTGAATATTGGCCTTATATTCATCAAATAAGCAGCTCGTAATGAAAATTAAATGCCTTTGTCAGACTTTGAGAAACTATGCTGGCTCATTCAGCATACACTTTCACAACATGGATAAACAGAGCTACGTGCTTTCTCAAATATCTCTCAAACATGCGCTGACCTACTTACACGCTGTATATTTTTCAAGATGTTCCTTTCATCCATGACACGTATTTGCTACAGTCGCTTGCATGAATGGCGTGTTATTGTCTCACCTCTGTCTGTTGGGGTTTGGACAGGCTGTGTTATTTGGATGCTTTGGGGTCACTCCACATCACAACAAGTATAAAGGATCCTCACAGGAATTGAACCTGGCAACCTGCAATCTGCAGAGACAGTGCTCAGACCTCAAAATGTACTCTGTGGTTGAAACCTCAAACTCCGCCAGCTATTTTTAGAAGGAAAAATTCACAAAATGATGCGTCTTTGGACTTGTGTCCACAGTGAAGACTTCTTTTTTCAAGTTTAACCGAGGGAATTCAAATTGAGCATAATAAAATCTGTTTTCTTATATCATGCTTCCAAAGCACATTTTAGCAGAACATTTGGAGCAGTATTTGAGATATGTATGTTATTTCCATGAACCAGTTTCCTTTATAAGGTTCAAACTCTCCAGAAGTTGGCCTGGAACCCAGTTATGGCCCTAAAACTGTGTTTAAGAAATTGTAGCCTAAAGAGCGTGGAAAAAATATTAATAGCACGAGACATAACACAAGCAGTAGTATAGAAAGGACAGTTTTATCTGCGCTGACTATCATGTCTAGCACAGTTCGTCTAGAGTTGGTTTCCCAAGGAAACTTGTTGCTTGTTCCCTCACTGAGATGTAGAGATTTGTCAGCACAATTACTGAGACACTCTGCAAGATGTCTACTGCTTTCTGACTCTAAACACTGTCTGTCCTAATCTCTGGTCTATTTTTAGTTGGCTCGTGAAGTTATATAACAGTTCCACATCAACAAAGGCAGGGGGTCATGAGAGAGGATTGGTGGGGTTGGAGAAGGTGGAGATGGGCCTGCTTTAATGTTTAGCAGTAGCAGCGGCTGTTGAAGGCTCTGTGTGGAGACAAAGAAACTGAGAAGACAAAAGGTGCAGTGAAATATAGCAGCCACTACTGTGCTGGGACCATGCCACCCTGACCCAACATATAAATTTCAAATGCAGTAATAAGAACTCAGCTGGAAAGGATCAAAAAAGAGACACTTTGGTTGCTGAGGTGCTATAAACAACAGGGGATTTACTAATGTTCTGTCGGGAGAGTACTGCGAAAGCTTAACCTTCCCTGAATTATATGGTCTAAACTTAGGATTTTTTTTGAAAGGCTGCTTGGTTGGTCTCGTATTGTTTTCCCAGAGGGAAAATTTTTCTAACTTTAGTAAGCTCAGATTTTTTTTCTCTCACTCTTGTCACCATGAAGTTTTTTCTAAATATATTTACTTTTGTTTATTTATTTTTCTTTTTTCTGTCTTGCACTACATTTCCACTGCAGGCAAAAGTGGCCCAAATTCGATTTTTTGCCCATATGTGACCCATATCTGATTTGTTTATGTCAGTCTGAACTGCCCAGATCTGATTTTTTCGAATCGGATTCAGGCCACTTCCGAATGTGGTCCTGAATTGGATACATATCCGAAACTTTTGAAAGTATCCTCAGTCATGCCGCATTTCATCCGACTTTTCCGTCACTAAAGTGAAACAGGCGTCATAATTCTGCGCCAGAGGAGGCGAGACGCGGCAAGATCAAATGTCAGCAATGCACAAAACAAGCATAACAGACGGATGGAGCTAGTCACTGGAAAGGAAGTGAAGTTTTACTTACTTGCTGATATGTGTAGCATCCATATTTACTTTCATAAACATAACATAAGCGTGCTGTGTGTGACGGTACACTTTCTTCTGCGCATGCACTTCAGGGCAGGAGACTGTTCACACTGGAGTCTGATGGAGGTTGCAATTAAATTAGAATGGGAATGACCGTGCAAAAAAAAATCTGATCTCAGCAAAAAATCCGAATTGCTTGCAGTGTGAACGTAGTGGTGATGTCTTCAGGACAGACTTCCAGTAAATTTTATACAACCATTCATGTTCCTCTTGGTATAAACTATGATAAGGTTGGTGATCAATTAACTATTCTATTGCATTAGTGTCCTGGTAGTGTAGTGGTTTACACATTCAGCGAAAGGTCCCTGGTTCGATTCCAGGTGGGAATACAAGCCCCTCTCACCATGGAGGGTTGCGTCAGGAAGGGCATCCGGTGTAAAACCTCTGCCAAATTACCCATGTGGTTTAATCTGCTGCGGTGACCGCTTGGGGAGAATACAACGGAGCTGTAGCTGCTACTCTGTTTTGTGCTCATTAACGAAAGTTAAATGCTTCATGTTGACTTTTGTGTTTAGCTTATAGCACCAATAGCATAGCTGTAGACCATAGACTGTACCTAAAAGGTGAAAGGGTTTTTTGCACTTCTGTGTGGGCTTCATTTTTTAGGCCTTGGGGGTGGTTACTTGCTGTAGAGTCTTGTTTTCCAGAGAGAGCAGACAGGGACCATAAATTAAATAGAGAAACAAACCAACACATGCAGGTTTCCTCAGTTTGACATTATTATGATTAAAATAAACATGTTGTAAAAACTGTAAGGAAATAAACATTAACATGCTATTTTAATGGTAGAATAATGTAACAGGAGAATAGAACTGGTCAGCGCTCTTGCTTAAATCATTTAACCCTCTGAGGTTGAGATCGTCATGGGTACCGGAGGGGTTATTAATTGTTTGATGCTTGTCAGTTAGAATGATTATTTTGTTATCTGTTTGGCAAGACTTTGGAGAATATTCTGATTGACTAGGTTAGGGTTGGGGTCGTCACTGATGACCTCAGAGGGTTAAGGAGAGGTCTGATTTGTACTCCTGCTCATATTGCACAAAATGTCCTGAGAAGAAAAGAATCGAGACTTCTACAGTACTTCAGCAGAGCGTGGTTACACATGGCATCTGGTTCAGTAGAGACTTTATCTGCCAAATTGCGTCATGAGATAAAAATTAGTTTAGTTTGTCCTTCTGGCTGTGCCACAAGGCTTCACTGAGAATCACAGGAGGGTTAATGTCAGAGTTTATAGAGAAAAATGTCCTGGTTTGGAAGTGTGGTAGGAAAACACTAGTTTTACTCTGGAAAATGTCCACAGACTGACACACTACTTTACAAGGGTCTTTTGAGAGTGTCGTCATAGTTCTCACTCCCTTCTTTTTTTATTTAAGATTTTGATGGGAGACCAGGAAACCTTGAATGCTTGTTCTTCACAACTTGTCTTTTTTCAGGGCTTTTATATCACAGAGAATTAAAATTCGACAAGCTGAGGAAACAAACTTAAGTGCTGCCTATGTTCTGCTTTTAACTATAGGATGTGTTGTAGCATTTTATAACTCTATTTAATTACAACTAACACAATCTTCTGATAACCAGGAAAATTAACAGATGAAGGTTGTCAGATCTCTAGCAGCACTCTTGTCTGTATGTCCTGCAGGTTTTTGAGAAGTTGAAGGACCACATGCTGATCCCTGTGTCCAACTTGGAGAAGGTCAAAGTGGATGGAGCCCTAACATGCTGTTCTGTACTCATCAACAAGAAGGCCAACATCTGAGCAAGCTCACCTGTGGTCTCTCAGTGCATGGTAACCAAGCGGAGCCTTTAACTAATCACCCTGGATCCCAAGGTTTGACTATCCTGGAACATAGAGACAGGATAGGGAAATTTAATGTTGCTGAGGGGCAAAGAGAGTCGTCTGGTCTCCCTTTTCATTCAGAAACACTAAATTTACATTACTGCTCATAAGTTTGGGATCACTTTCAAATTCTCTTGTTTTTCATGGAAACACACAAGAAATTATTCTGAATAGGAAATATAGCAAATGAACAGGGCACGCTGAAATTGTCACAGTTATAAATAATGATTTTAATAGAACTGATGAATGTGTTCTTCAAACTTTGCCTTAACAAAAAAAAAAACACCTTTTGCTACAGTTACAGCCTGGCAGACCTTAGGCATGTTAGCTGTCAATTTTTCTTTTTTTTTTTTAAATTTGTTTTTATTGCATTTTCCAAATAAAATTAAGGTGCATTTTCCAAAAATACAAAATTATAAACAATTACTACTGGCACTAAAGTAAGGAAAGTCCTCTTATCCTTGATTGTACACGAGCAGTTATTTTAGAAGTACCCAAACAAAATAGAACAAACAACACGGACATTGTAGCTAAGAATAGGGGTGTGTATCTATCCATTCGTTATTCCTCATAGGCATTGAACTACAAGTGCAATTAAAAAGTAAACAAACACACATCTATCCATACAGCCAGGGTTAAAAGTTCAAGTCCTACACAAAATCAGATCTAAGTTGCTTTACATATTGTAACCATCCTTCCCAAATAGCATTGAAATTGTCCCATTCCTAGCTGTCAGTTTTTCAAAGTGATCTGACGAGCTTTCACCCCATGCCTCCTGGCGCATCTCCAACAAGATGAATTGGCTTGATGGAGTCTTCCTCTGTACTATACGGTCAAGCTGCTCCCACAACAGCACACTAGGGTTCAGATCCAGACTGTGCTGGTCACTCCCTTACAGTCAGAATTCTAGCTGACTGCTTATTCTTTAAATATTGCTGACACATTTTGGAGGGGTGTTTTGTATGATGAAATTGGCCCCGATCAAGTGCTGTCCACGGGGTATGGCATTGTGTTGCAAATCTTGTGAAAGCTCTCCTTCTTCAAGGTCCCTCCATTCTCTACAAATCTCCTGTTTTACCACCTCCAAAGCACCCCAGACCATCAGGCTGCCTCCACCATGCTTGACTGGTGGTATTAAGTACTGTTCTTGCACCTTTTATTTGTTCTTTTCATATGGCTTTTTCTTGGCAATTCTGCAATGAAATGCAGCATGCTGAAATCGCCTCTTCACTGTTGATGCTGACACTGGTGTGTGACGGGTACTATTTAGTGCAGCTGCCAGTTGATGACCTGTGAGGCTTCTTTGTCTTAAACTACACACGCCCAGATATTTGTCTTCATGCAGTTGTCCATCGGGGACTCCCACTCCTTTTTCTGTCCTTGTTAGAGCCAGTTTGTGCTGCTCTCTGAAGGGAGTAGTTAACAGCATGGTAAGAGATTTTTTTAAGTTTCCTTTCAATTTTTGGCATTTAATAGCCTTCCTTTCTAAGCACAACAAAAGACTAATGGGTCTCTAAAGAAAGTTCTTTCTTTCTGGTCATTTTGAGCCTGTAAACAAACAAACAACTTCTGATGCTTCAGATACTAAACTAATGTAAAGAATGCCATGCACCTTTTCTTCTTTTTTTACTCTCTTAGTACAATGGTTTTCAACTGTGCAGCACAGTCGCTAAAGGGTTTTCTATTGATCAGTCAGCCTTATAAAATGATTAACTTGAATTAGCAGCCATACCAGGAGACTGATGCAGAGGCCTGACAGTTGCTGATAGCAGGCCTCTATGCAAAAATGTAGACCATTCTTTAAAAATCATCTGAATTTTAATTGTTTGTGAAATTGATACAATTGTTTGTGAAATGAATAAAATTCTTTGTGAGTTGCATGAAAATGGGGTTTTCTTTTTAAAAAAATAATGAAATTTGCAAGTGATCCTAAATTTTTGAGCAGTAGTGTACATTAAAAGGTCTTAAAGCGTATGAATTAGTGTGTGTGTGTTTGATAAATCTTCTTAATTTATTTGTGATTTTTTAGTAGTATCTCTTGCTTTTCTGGTCTATAGACTGTTCTGATTTGTTTAAGATCTGATACTAGATCAGATGAGTACACCATGTGCCATGTTGAATTCCCCCTTGAACCTGCAGCGAATCTAATGTTCAAGAGTAGAACAGCACTTGATTACTGTCTAATGTTTACAACCCTAAAGAATCACATAGAACAGAGAGATTCACCTGGCTACAAACCCAGGCAAATCTCTGATAAAAACAGCCATGTGAAAAAGAGTTTCCCCAGGTCTACTGTATATGCAGTTGTGTGAAAAACCAGGTACTCCCTTACTGCTTCCACATGAGGGTAAGTAGCAGACAGATGCTGCTAATCAAATGTTCTTAATTAATAGATAATCAGTAAGTATGATCACCTCTATAAAAGGAAGAAGTTTTGGCAGTTTGCTGGTTTGGAAGATTCAGGTGTGTAACACAACACAATTAAAATGAGGAAAGACATAAGCAATGACCTTAGAGAAGCAATTGTTGCTACCCAACAATCTTGGAAGAGTTATAAGATGCAGTGCTCAGAGAAATTGCAACAACCCCAAGAGCTACATCTCAGAATCTACAGCCCTCAGTTTGCATGATAAATGTTAACGATCACAACAATAAAATTAGAAAAAGACTGAATGAATATGGCTTGTTTGGAAGGGTTGACATGAGGTGCAGAAACAACCTCATATCAACTGTCAAACATGGTGGTAGAGGGGTGATGATTTGGATACTCTGTATACGAAAGTGCGACAGCTAAATCTTGACCAAAATTGGGTCATGCAACAGAACAAGCACACCAACAAATCCACAACAGAATGGCTGAAAAAGAAAAGAATAGTTTAGCAGTCAAAGTCCAGATGGCCACAAACCTCCATGAACTTAAGCAAAGTAAAGAAGAGTCAGCTAGAATTCCTCCACAATGATGTGAGAGACTGATAAAGTCATAGAGAAAGTCATTACCTCAAGTTATTGCTCCTAAAGGTGATTCTTCAAGCTATTGAATCATGGGGTGTACTTAGTTTTTCACATGCATGGAGTCCTCTGAAAACTTACCTGTTCAACATGACTAGTTTTTGTTGTCACTGTAAAGTATAGTCTTATCAGCATTCAACTTCACATGTGTTGATCATGTAACTAATCTAAGGTGACAAACTCTATACAGCTGGTGTATATTGTTTATACGTACCATTTTAACTGTGATTCAGTTTTTGTGTGTCTTTGCTTATGTAATGAATTGTAGATTAATTTTTAAAGAATTGTATGTATGGGGCAAGATGTACAAAAAAAATCCTGCTAGTGCGAGAGATAACATTTCAATGTGATTATCTTTTTTTCACCTGTATGTTAAAGTGCTTCTATTTCTTGACAAGTGGTGCTAAAACAAATTTCCAAAACCACCTACACACCATTGTTTATTCATTTAAAAAACAAAACAAAACAACTATTTGGCTATTATGATGTTTTGAGCTATAATTATGAAAATTCAGTTCTCCAAATAATTAAAGCCTTCTGGAGATGTAAGCTTTTTGTATGGTTACAGTGATCTATATATAATTATTTTTTGGAATTTGTTATGAATTGTGATTGATTTGGAAAATACCTGATTTTTTTTTTTAAATTGTTGTTAATACATCTGCCCACTTGAGAAGCTTACTGTAACAATAGACTTTATCTAAAACATGGATGTTGCCTCCTGGTCTGAAAAAGTTAAGCTACCGTGGAAGTGCCTTAAACCTGCATTCTTTCTAATAGGCAGCAGGGGGCAACTCCTCTGGTTGCAAAAAGAGGTTGGTTTGTATAGATTCATGAAAAAAATTATCCTACTTCACATTTAATTGATGACTTCTGAAAACCTTTCCCCAGTGAGTATATAGTCTCAGTCAGTATTTTTAAGTCAAATTTAATACATCATTTTATTTATTGTTTTTAAATTACAGCTCCATTTAGATTAAAATACATAAAGATTAAGCATGTTATGCTTTAGGGCATGGTTACTGTAGGTTTATACAGTGCGTTGTTTTTTTAGCAAGAGCCACCCCTCACTGGTCAAGTCCAGTTTCAAAACGCCAAGATGGCGACGACTGAAATGCTCCTTCCGAACCAACATGTGATGCCATTGTGGCTACATCCATCTTTTATATACAGTGTATGACAGTATTTTTTAGAGTGATGCTATATTACAGAGGTCTCATAGTCATTTGGGAAATGTACAAAACCAGAGAGAATCGCAGAGATAAGAAAGACTGTGCCAAAGCTGCAGAGGTGGGAAATATGTGTTTTCATGAAGTATGAATTAGACTTTAATTTACTCCAGTGGAACAGCGCCGCTTCTTTTAATTTACACTGCCTCTTTGGAAAGTCAAGGCTTTAATCCTGCTGAATGATTCTGAAGGCACTGTAGTTTTCTCACATCATTAAGTATGTCAGTATTGTTGATTGCTGTAGTTCTTTCTTTTTCCCTCCCTGTCTGGCATTTTTTACTCCAGCATTGACAAACACTTTGCTGGGAAACTGATGTCTGTTCTACAGAATCCAGTAGTACCAGTCAGTTTGTACTCAACATGCAGAGCAAACTGTTTGCTCTGTTTCCATGTGTCGTGTTCCAGAACGAGTTGGAAGGAGGTTGACCTGTCTTAGTGGCCTTATTTCTGTTGTTGAATTTATGTTTTAGGACCTGTAAACATGGCAACGTAGCATATGTAAATATGTATACTGTATTACACTACATGTATGTTAAAGCCCATCAGATCTCAACCATGTCATTTCTCAATGTGATTGTTAGTGAAAGTTAAGGAAATGACATCAGGAGGTGATTCAACCTCCCTCCATAGACATTTGCGTATGGGCAAGCAGGCAGTGATGAAACATGGAAAGAATTCTTGTTGGGAGGAGAGGCTTGTACGCCAGTAAACACTGACTCTTTTTAAACTTTCTCTCTTTCTCTCTCAATCTCAACGCTCGCCTTCTCCCACCCTCTGCAATTGCCTCATCGACGATTCCGGGCTAATTTATGGCCATGATATCATACAGTCTGGCGAACACTGTTGATGCGATGGCTTGCTATTAAAGTGCAACTGCAAAATATTTTACAGAACACGGCTGGCTGGATGGAGGGTGATAGCATACAGTAGTTGCAGAGCCAGTTCTGATTCTCACACTGTGACTCCAGAAGGTTGAACAAGGCAGGACCAATCATAGTGTCAAGAGCTAGGATTCGGGACATGTCATTATATCTAAAACCATCATCGTCTCTCAGTGTTCTGCAACACAAAAACATTCAATAACAGAATGTTCTTATAACATTTAATGCAGCTTTTGGCTGACATAGCTGTAAGAAAGTGTTCCTAAACAGTGTGGTGACTTTGTTAGCAAATTCTTATTTAGTTTCTTTCTAATCCTCCTCATCCTCACCAGAGGTCATGATGCTGTGATTTCTTGTGTTCCATCTCAGGTCTTGAGTACAATTTGTGAGTAATAACTATTTGAATCATCTTACATTGAGCTTTTCAGTTACTTTGTGTAATAAATAACATCTAGCATTCATCTGTAGTTTGTGTGTTTTTCCAAACCAGAGTTGATATACACTCCTAAAAATATTTACTCAGTACAGTAAAGTAGAAAATTAGTATTGTCACATGACTTTAATTTGTGTGAATATATGATAAAGTACCAACGGAAATATTCCCTTTATTGGTACTGTGGTCTCTTAAGCCTTACTGTGACAAAACAACTGTCTGCTGATCTCTACCACCACCTAGCGACCATTAAAGTTTAACACAGAAACAAGTCTTGCATCTCAGTGCATGACAGTAGTTGCTGTTTAGCAGGAGGCAAGAAATTATGCAAGCTGAAGTCTGCTGGTGTGTGTCCAGTAGATTTTTTTAAATAAGGTGGCACATCAGAATGTTTAATCAGAAATAAAATTTGTGTAGAGAACACTGGGCACAATTTTGATTGATAAATTTATTTAATTATTCTATAATAGTTCAAGAATCATTTTTTGTTTTGTAACTATTTTGCAAAGTGGAAAAAATGTACTCTGACTTTTTACTTAAGTAAAAATTATAATCCTACTTAAGTAGCTTAACAGTGCACAAGTTGTATAATCAAAATCGATTTAATTAAATGTACTCACTATGAAGAATGGCACTTTTTTTTTTATAATTGTCTGAATTATATTATTGGATCACTGGAGCAGTTGATTTTAATTACTTGTGTATTGCTGGGTAGCCTGATCTATTACAATGCAATTTATCTGCAAATAAAGTTACTAAAGCTTTGAAATAAATTGTACAGATTACACAGTTTAATATTTGCACCCAAATATGATAGAACAGAAGCATAAAATAGCATAACTTTGAAATGCTGAACCTGTATTTTAGTAAATTACTGGAGCAAACTGTACTCAGTTACATTCCAGAACTGTCTTAACTAGACGATGATGTTTGTCATTGCAAGATTAACAGTAGTCTAGTCCATGACATTAAGAGTGGGGTGGGAGGCACCCCATGCCCTCTCTCTGAGCACGTCCCTGGAAGTCTTTTTTTTTTTTTAACCTGTTCCATCCAGCAGCTTTAGCAAGGAGAATCATGAACTGAACCCGGCTGTGCCAAACACAAGAGACCCCAGAGGACCAGAGGTAACGGGCAGCCGACCCAGCCAGAGAATGGCCATCCCGTGCAAGCTAAGGACAAGGCCCCAGGGCCCCTGGAACTCTGATGTAAAATGCATCCCCTGGATTTAGCTCTAAAACGTATCAAGCAGAGCCTACATGGTTCAGGGACTTCAGAAAATCTGACAACACATTCTTTTAAAATTTATTGTCAAAAATACAAAGCCCGACAATCACATAGTAATGCATATTCAAATATTTGTTTTAATATTTGTAAAAAGGAAACTGTTATATAAAAAATGACTCAAATATTTACAGTATCAATCGTTATATAACAATAATAGCTGGACATTGGAAAAAATTTGAAAAAACTGGTGTTTAATACAAAATTCACTTTGCAACATCAATTGGTGTAACATGTGAGGGAACATTGCATTTATACAACAGACAAAAATAATGTACAATCTTCTTTACATCAGGCTTTCCTGTAAAGTCCATAGCAAGCATCTGTGTTGCATTTCAGTCCTGCTATATTTAATATTGTAGTCAGTGCTGCAAAAGCACTAAAAGTGATGGTAAAACAACTCTAAATTATGAGTTTTGTGGCTGTTGAAGACTCTGCTCCATGAGCAGCCGCGAGTGAGAGCTGGAACATGCTGCCGAGGGATCTTGTGAGCATATGGCTAAGTGTTGCACATAAATCAGAAACTATTCTTAATTGGTCACACCGTTTGAGTGCAGTCACAGACATGTAGACTCACAAAGAATCTTGTGAGTTACTGTTCTACCTAGAAGCTATACAAAGACAGCACAGCATACTGTATACAATTTAATAAGTAAAATGTGGCTAAATATCTTTAAAAACTTTTAAGCCAAAACCTTGAATGTGAAATTTTATATTCCATCCAATTTACTGATTTGCTAAAAGTCTACATATCATAAGTGACTATTGATGTGACAGCCCTTCTTTGCTTCAGCCAAAGGATGTGTAATCCTCAAATAAATCCCTGTTGAGCTTCTGTTTTCATTTTAAAGCCTTTTTACAGCCAACAGTGCAAAGTGTAGAGTATACTGCACACTAAATCTGCACCACCAGAAGCAAAGGACACTTGTTATGCTGTTCTTTCATTTTAAGGGAAGTTAGTATAGATGTTTCTGGGGCTCCTTGAAGCAATGACCTTGCAGCTGAATTTGTCTGCATGCTCGTCCAGAGGCAAATACGTATGGTTAAGAAGGTCAATGCATGAGCAAGGCGTGACACAGATGGAGCCATCAGAGCAGGAACAGTGACATGTTTGAACGACCTCATCCCCTATCTCAGGGTCTACTTTCTCGTTAACATGCTCATATATGTAAATATTCCCTTGCGGGCAAATAAAGAGACTGTCTTTACTTAGAGTCACGTAGTCTGGAAAGAATTCAGCCTCTGGGCTTCCATCTACCTGTTCACTGTTGGTGAAGCTCCCCTCTGATGACAGAAGCTCAGTGGATTCTTCCAATGGCTTTCCCAATTCTGAAGACTTATCTTTAGGTAAGATCTCCACTACAGATGAAGCGATTTCTTCAGCACATTGCTTTTCTAGGACTGGAGGATCCTACAGTGTGAGTATAGGGAAGGCACATTTAAAGATGATGGAATTTCAAGCATCACTTATTTTTTAGAAATTGTGTCATCCTGCCAGAAACAGTAGTAGTGGACAAGCAGAGGAAGGAGGCTGTAGTGATAGTGATGACAACATCAAGAAGAAGAAACGCGAGAAGCTCGAGAAATACCAAGGGCTCAGAGAAGAGCTAGAAATGATGTGGAAGGGGAAGGCAACAGTAGTCCCAGTGGTAATCAGAACACTGTATTCACCTTTTTATAAGCAAATTTGAGCCATCTCAGTGGGCTTTTCTGAGAAGTCAGAAATTAAACAATAACATCCAACCCCTAAAACCAATTTTTCTGATCAAGAATGCAAGCAAATAACTATAATTTGAAATCTTAATCAAGAAATAGAATGTGCTTTACTATTTTTTCTGTTTTTTGTAAAACGGTAAATTTGAAAATTCATAACAGTAATATTTTAACATTAACATACAATTCCAGTTAAAGAGATTCTACATACTGATACTAAAAAATTATTTTAGTAATTACCAATGCTATAACACAAAGACCAAAAAGCAGATTTTTTGTAGAAAAGTCTGCAATATCTGCCTGTCTGCCTGCGGGCAATACATCAGGTCAAGACGCACCTCAGTGTGTGCTTTTGTTTTTTTTAATTTTATTTTTGACATTCGCAGCTTTATATGCCAGAAATTACTCCACCTGGGTGAGACTGTTAGCATGGAGTTCCACTGTAACATCCCGAGAGGGGCTGAAAATAACTATTATTGTCATTATTCCATGATTTCCATGATTTATGGAAAATAAATCATGGAAATAAATAGATTTTTTTTCTATTTTTATTGTCAGAATCAGGAAATTTACCATCCTGCTACATAGATGTATTAAAACTGATGTAAATTTAGACTGCAGATATTTTCAGGCATCAAATAAAATATCGATCAGAGTCAGTTTATCAGCAGTCACTTTGTTTTGGGTGTGGTTGCAGGAGTTTTGTGATCCCGCTTAATATATGGTCCGTGTCAGTTTTTCCACCAAAAATGTGATGAATGGAATTATGTGTAATTCAGGTGAATAACTTACCCTTTTCTGCCTGTTGATCTCTGTCAGATAGCCTTGCAATACTTTCTCAAGATTTGGCAGTGGTGGCCACAAATACTGCTTGAGCTTACTATACACGAAAGAACAGACCGGAAACACCTCTTTAAATCTTTTACAACATTAGAAAATAATATATCAGAAAAATGAGAAAACATATCAGAGTGATTCTGCAGTAAAAATCTTACATCCACGTTTCAAAAGAAAGTGAGCAAAGGCAGTGTCTTGGTTTGGAGTTTCTTGTGAATAATTAAAATTGAAATGAGCTAGAAAAATATATACCTGATATACACAGAAATCAAGGTGATGAGGATGATGGCTGTTACCAGTATAGAGATGGAGATAAACACTATGAGCTGCATGCCTGAAAATATTATTTGTAATGCATTAAAGCTTGAATGAGAATCAAAGAACATTAATGTGCAACAAGAAATAGCAGTGCCTGATAAACACTACTACAACTACACTCACAGCCACTTCATTAGGTACATGTGCTCAACTGCTGGTCAATGCAGATATCTGAGCAGCCAATCACATGGCAGCAACTCAGTGCATTTAGGCATGTAGACATGGTCAAGATTACCTGCTGAAGTTCAAATCAAGCATCAAAATGGGGAAGAGAGTTAATTTAAGTCACTGCGCACATGGCAAGCTTGTTGGTGGCAGATGGGCTGGTCTGAGTATTTCAAAAACTGCTGATCTGCAGGGATTTGTTAAAACTGTAGGCTCACATCATGGATGTTCAGCTGACAAATGTGCAACAACTGTGTGATGCTATTTTGCTGATACGCTCCAAAGTACTACTGTATTTCCAGCACCTTGTTGAATCTATGCCACCAATAGTTAAGGTAGTTCTGAAGGCAAGAATGGGTCCAACATGTTAGTCCAACCCTGTACCTAATAAAGTGGATGGTAAGCATGTATAACTTAAGTTAAATCAGCTACTTCTTTCCAGTTTTTCTGCACAGTTGTAATCTAATACAGGCTCTCTAGTTAACACAGATTTGGGGTTTGGATATTCACTGAAAGTGTTTGGAATATCTACATGAACAATTAACATTGATCTGTTATTATTTATTTGGTGATGTTTTATCTTAGTGGGAGCTTACCTATGACACTGGGGGTTTCACCAATGAACGCATGTGACCAGTCACTCCAGTAACCTGAGTAAATGGGCCCAGTAGGTTTAGCTCTGACCATAACACTGTACTGACTACCTGCTGGAAACTCTACACATGATTCTGTCTTCGGGCCTTTTACAATCTCTGGACGGAAATGCTGAAATACAAAGTGAACAAAGTGAAAAAAGTAATCTTAGTGACATGTACTTCTTTTGCTTTTCTCACAGTATCTTTTACATGTCTCTTGTAATATAATCATATCTGATTGCAATAATGCATGTATACTGCTTTGTTATTGCACTACTGTGCAAGCATTAAAGGACTTAAAGGAGTTAAAGGACCATCATGCATGAATAGAAATGAAAAATCGCCACTTTGGCAAGATAAATAGATTTAAATAAAATTCTACACGAAAGTGCATATAACATTTCAAGGAAATTTAAAGGGCATGAAGGAAAGCAAAATGAAATTCTAATATGACCCTAGGATGTCAGTAAAAGCAAACTTACCCTCCATCCTTCATCCTCTTTCAGCTGGAGCTTGACTTCATACAACAGCTGAGTCGACAGATATTTAAGAGGAGCTTCCCATTCCAAGCACAACTTATCGTTCCCCAGCACTCTCTTCAGACGAGTTGGTGGGGATGTTTTGACTGCAAACAAAAATTTATCACAGAACAAACTGATGGTAATTTGTCTGATATTTGATCCATAAAAGGAGGTGCGTTAATCAGACTGGACTTGCAGTTATAAAAGTAATACCGGCAAGTTTAAGAGCTAAGAAACGTTGATCTTTCTCAATTCAGAGTTTCATAACTTGCTCATTACTGTTTAGTAAGGCTAGTAAGCTGGCTCAAGTGCAACCATGGAGGATTCAAGGACTAATATATAAAACCAAAAAATGATTACATATGAAAACATTTTAACATAGGCAAAAATATTATGTATGCAGTCTGTAAGAGCATCAATTTCATCAAAAGTATTCGGATTATTTGTGGTACAGTTGCTTACTGATAAGGACTTTTCTGATCTACTATTGGCCTTGAGGATTAAAGCTGCTATTTCAGTTTAAACACAGACTACACATCCAAAAAAGAACACAGGCAATAACAATAACAATAGTAATTAAAAAATAATCACTCACTGGAGTTTCTGAGCATAAATTCTTCAGTATAGAAAGTCCTGCTGATTGGAGATGAAAGGTTACCAAGCATGACCCTGACTTTGCTGGACTGTCCTCCACGAAAACGGCACAGATCAGCGATGTTCTCATCAGCCAGACACTCTTGCCAATCTGTCCACGTCAGAGGCTCACTGCAAGAGTTGCAATAATGTCAAATGCCAGCAAAACAAAATTTGGATGGAAAAGAATAACCTGATAACTTTCACTCATTGATGAAATGTAGTGAATATTTTGTGTTACCTGAGACCTATTTTGTAGAAGAGATGGAACTTGTTTTCTCCACCATATCTGCTCCCATTCCAGTTACAGGTGACATTATCCAGGTCCGAGGTGAAGCAAACTAGTGAAATATCATCTGAAAACCAGGAGGAAAATATCAATAGTGTATGGCTTAAAAAATCTGGTGCTGTTCAGTGGATAATTATTTTCTTCATAATACTAGCTTGGACTCACCTGCACGTTGGGGGACCACAGCTCGGACAGGTTGTGACCAGCTGCTCCAGTGGCCTTCAGAAACAGTTTTGACAGAACCCTGCACTTTAACCTCCTCGCCTGGTATCAGAGAGTCCAGTATGTTGCCTGTCTTTGCATGTAGAAATAACAAACAACACAAATTTTACAACATAGTTGATGTACTTTCTTTACCCACAGTGATGCTGGTAAATAAGTAAAGGCATGTTTGAACAAAATAAGCATAAAAATACAGGCCTAGGGAGTTTATCAGATCAGTATGAAATGCAAGTTATTACTTCAATACACTGATACAGTTAAATAATTACAATTACGTATAAAACAGTTCTAAAGCTTTATCCTTACCCTTTAATGTTGAGAGTCTACAAAATTATTTCAAATGTAATTTACTGAACCACACTTATTACATTTATTTTTATTTGAATCATTTGATTGCTTATTTAGTCTTGGTGCAGAATGAAGTCAGAGGATTAAAAAGATGAATTCCCGTGCTTGATCTAAAATCAAAATAAGCCATTGCCTAAAGGATTTATTTACACCTCGCTTATTACATATACACCTTAGAAATTTATTGCATATACACGGTTCACTTTGAAGAGCTGAATACCAGCCTGAGCAGCTGTAGACAGACTGTAGGCTAAAAAATGGACTTAACCTTCAGGTGTACAAAGAAGACAGCTTCAAGTGCACTAAAACTGACTTCTAATGGCCAGCAGGAGGCGATTTGTCTGTTTGCAAAAGAAAATCAGATTGCATAGAAATCTATGGGAAAAAGATCTTTCTGCCGATTTTGTCTCTGACCTCAGTGAACCCTTTCCTGGTAGGTTTATGTTCTCAATTGCAACTGTCATACCTAATACATTAAGATCCATTAATAACCATAAGAATGCAGGCAGGGTGGAGCGGATGGAGATGAATGTCAGGGGTGCTTTGTGACAGAAGGATAGCAGCAAGAGTGAAAGGGGAAGTTTGCAAGGCAGTAGTGAGATCTGCTATGATGCATGGTTTGGAGACAATGGCACAGATGAAAAGACAGAACGCAGAGCTGGAGGTGGCAGAGCTAAAAATATTGAGATTTTCCCTGGGGGGTGACCAGGATGGAAAAGATCATAAATAGTATGTCAGAGGGACAGCTCAAGTTGAGAAGTTTGGAGTTAAAGTAAGAGAAGCAAGGCTGAGATGGTTTGGACATGTTCAGAGGAGGGACAGTGGATATACTGGACAAAGGATGTTAAAGCTGGAGCTGCCAGGCAGAAGGAAAAGGGAAGGACGACATCGAAGGTTCATGGTTGTTATGAAGAAGGACATGCCAATGGTTGGTGTGAGGGATGAGAATGGAAGGGATAGGGCAAAACGGAGGCAGATGATCTGCTGTAGCAACCCCCAACGGGAGCAGCCAAAAGAAAAAGAAGAGGAAGAAGAGAAAGAAAAGTTATGCACTAGCCAACTAGATAAACCGACTTGCCAACAGCTTGCAAGGCACTGTATACAAAACACAAAGAGCTATTAGAGTTGCTCAATAATAGATGCTCAATAATAAAAATATTAATATATCTAAAAGCACCTTCAGCTGCTCTCTTGTATTTCCCAAAGGGGTCACCACAGCAGGTGTATCCACATAGTTATTTGTCTCAGGTTTTATGCAGGGTACCTTTCTGTTTAATTGTGGACCCCCAGGTAGAATAGCTACTGCACTGCTGTAGCTAATGGGGATCCTAATAAACTAAACTCCTGATGCAACCCTCCCATAGTGAAAAGGGAATTGTGCCCCCACCTGGACACAAACCAGGCATCTTTCAAATGTAAGGTAACTGTGTAAACCACAACACTGCAGAGACATAGGTAACATGTCTTAATCCAAAAATGCTACAGTGTAAATTGTGGCCTGATACAAAATAAACAAAATTTTGATAGCAGTGAGAATGCCTGGGTGCATGTGAATGCAGTCAGTTAATAAAAATGTTTATGCTTACATGCAATATGTGTAAACTTGACTTTAAAGTGATTCTGGAAAAATGTTCAGTTCAGTTTATTGAACAGCAGTGTGTACCTCTTTTCTCTCCTCTTCAAGATCCCTGGAGGAGTATTGAATCCTATACTTCACTGTGGTTTTCATGGAAGAGGATGGTTTCCTTTTTATGTGACTTGAAACACTCAGTTGTGCCACTTGGCTGGCTGGGTGTAAAGACACAGAAGGTGGATCCAAAAGAACTAAAAACAAAAAGATTGGGGGTTAGAACAACATCAGTCAAGGAAAAGATGAATATGAGAAGAGAGATCAGAGTTTCAGCTTTTATTCCCTGGAATATACATTTAGATATGTTGAACAACATAGAAATGACACATTTTTTTTGCCAGTATGTTTATTGTCTTTTTCAAAATGTTCCACGAACAAATAACATTTACATATTACACACATACTGCATACCCTTGCATCATTTTTCAATTTGAATAAACGTAATGAAATTGGATTAATTAACAAATTAATGAGGAAAATAACATTTTAAAAAAATAACAG
>VUQH01069267.1:0-12085 GCA_015106775.1 Etroplus canarensis
CACACAATATATCTACCTTCCTTCTCTCCATCATATCAGCCAGCTCTCTCCCTTTACCAGTCATAATCCCTACATTTAAAGTTCCTACTCGCACCTCCACCCTCCTACCTTTCCTTCTCTCTCTCTGCCTCCTAACACGCTTTCCCCCTCTCCCCCTCCTTGGTCTTCGGCCAAGAGTAGCATAGTTTCCGCCGGCACCCTGTTGGCTAACGGCACCGGAGGCGGTCGTTGTTAACCCGGGCTGCGACCGATCCGGTATGGAAGTTGTGTTATGAATCCGCATATTTGAGTTGGCAAAGTTTTTACGCCGGATGCCCTTCCTGACGCAACCCTCCCCATTTACCCGGGCTTGGGACCGGCACTAGGACTACACTGGCTTGTGGGCCCCTGTGGCTGGTTTAGGTGTTAGTGTAATGGAGTGGGGGATATTTTCTTAGCACACTTTGAGCCCATTAGTACCACCGGAGCATTGTTTAAATGCCACAGCGTAGCTGGATCTTGTTGCTCACTATGTCCATCCCTTTATGACCACAGTGTACCCATCTTATGGTGGCTGCTTCCAGAAGGACAATGTACCATGTTACAAAGCTCAAATCCACTAGTTTCTTGAACATGAGAATGAGTTCACTGTATTCATATGGCTTCCACCATCACCAAATCTCAATCCACTAGAGCGTCCTTTGGGATTTGGTGGAATGGTAGAATTGCATCATGGTCCTGCAGCCGTCTGCAGCAACTGTATGATGCTGTCATGTCAGTATGGACCAAAATCTGTCCGTCTGTTGTCTACCACTTTTCCAGGGGTCAGCAGTTCGAGCAGAGAAGCACAGACTTTCCTCTCCTCAGCCACTTCCTCCAGCATTTCCCAGGCCAGCCAAGAGACATAGTCTCTCCAGTGTGTCCCGTCTGCCTCAGGGTCTCTTCCCAGAGGTATGAGCACAAAACACCTCAAGTGGGAGGTTTCCAGAAGGCATCCTAATCAGCTGCCTGAACCACCTCAACTGGCTCCTTTCGTTTGATCAAAGTCTATGAAGAATATTTCTAGCACCTTGTTGAATCTTCTATCTACTCATATAGAATTCACAATATTTACATTACTTGCTATGTTTAAGATTCTTGACTTGTGCTACAAGTTCAAATTACCTTTTCTGTAATTGCAACTGGTGGCCATTATTCTACGCAAAATTCATCAGCTAAATTCATTTTTAGTGATGTGTACACTTTTCTTGTGCAGATGCGTGTATAAAGATTTAAATGCTCCTGATTAATTGATGTGGGTTTGCACCGGTTCCTCGGTGTGATGGGGAGCTTGTGTACCTGCTGTATTATTCACATGGCTTTAAAAGCATGTCAACTCAATTACAGGGGTTTTACTAGAAATATCATGTCCTGTCCTACTATCTCAGGAGTAACATGTCAGCTCAGCTGCAGGGAAAATCTCCTATCCTGGATTTGACTGAAGAAGTTAAAGGCTTCTTGTGCAATGCTGGAATCAAGCCAAATGTTTCGGGTTGTCAGTTTAGATCGTTGTTAAGATTCACTTTTGTAGATATATTTTATTGCAGGTCTTATGTAATAGGCTTAGCATCCATGTTTCTGCTGATATTTAAAGCTTCTGAGACATTCCTTTTTGGCTAAGTCAAGTCTGATTAACTTGCCTTTTTGCCATAATTTATTTGCTAATTTAGGACTCAAAAATCAGGCCAACGTTATCCTACTCCACCTTCAACATATTTAAAAGTATAGTTTTGTCTGTGTAAAACTTTGTAAGCCTGATATTTGTTGCTGACATTTACTCCCTCCAGAAGTGAATGAGGCCAAAAGTCTTATATTTTCACTTTTAATTTATGTCACTGAAAACTTTAGGTCAGGCCATGTTTTGTGCAGCAGTTTAGGACTGCTTTGGCAACTCTAAGGGAGTGGAGATGTGTTTTGTTGTGTTGTTTTTTCATGTACACAAGGGAAAAATGCATGCAATGCCACTCATTTCTTTGCACCACTTTCCTTAACCAAGTGGGAGAAACCCCTCATGTTGCAAATAATGGTACCTGAGTCAGTGCTACAGGAAAACCTGCACTATGTCTATCATCTTCTTAATCCCACTGAAGGTGCATTTAAATTTTTTAAAAGCATTTGAGTAGTTGCTTGCTTTAACTTGCCCAACACTGACAATCAGTTGAGTCCAGTTTTAGCATGTCTCCAAAGTCACTCTGCTCTTGCTTGGGATTTGCAACCATCGTTAATCCTTCTTGTGCATTTGCTTGTGGATTGAAGGCGAGAGAGAGGTTTAAAGCTGGAAATTGTTGATAAAATGGCCAACTTGGTACGCAAAAGGTCATCACAACAGAAAGTATTCAGGCAATTGAGAGAATGACGCAACACTGCATAACTAAAGTTGGCAAGAGTCAGTCATTCAAACAAAATCATGTCAAAGATGGTTTTATCTTAAGATATTTTATTAATATTTTCAATCGACAGTATCAGCCAAAAAACAAATATTGAAAATGAAAATTATTTCATGGCATTGATACACAAGAGTTTTAATGGAACACGATCGTTTCAGGAGAAACAGAGATCGGAAAATCAATGTCAGCTCCCTCACAGATTATAAATGCAATCAAGTCAAACACATCTGTCTGCAGTTTTCTTTGACTATATATTTTATCTAATGCAAAGTTGAAAAAGCAAGAGAATGAAGAGGTAAATAAAGCTGAGGTCAAGGTACAGTGGTTATCATCAGGTCATTTTGGTGGTGTTTGGGATTTGGAATTTTGGTCAGGAGTTGCAAGTCAGGCACAGCATGGAGAGGGATGAGGTCAGAAATGATATGTGAGGGAGGGTTGCTAGAGAGAGCTAGAGGTTTCAGATAGGCCACGGTCAGGACTGAGAGGTAAAGTAGCAAAATAATTTTAAAAAAGGAAGGTTGAAAGAAGAAGAGCTGTTGGTGCTGACAGTGCAGTTATCATTCGTTCTGAATTTTTTACTTTGAAAGATGAGGGGCTTAGACAATGATTGGGGAGGAGGTGTCTGGCACATGCACCTGATATACATATGTTGCCACTCAGCTGGAAGTGGGTGTGGTCTCAAGAGAGGGGGAGGGAGGGGGGGCAGGCAGAGCAAATGATGATATACAAGAAGAAAGAAGGAGAAGTCACATAATTGGCTCCCTGCAGAGGACAATTTCCAACTCTCCACGGTACAGCTTCCCTCCATCAGATAGGCTCATGATACTCTGCTTGTAGCCAGCCAGATTCTTCACGTCCACCTCCTGAACGAGAAAAGGGGTGGTATGATACGCTGAGGCAACCTTTATTCTCAGAAGAGCCATTTTTAAGCAATTCAAGTGCCAGAAAATCCGTACAGAACTGTAAAACATAACTGACATACCTTATAATGCCTACGTAAGCTATTTATTGCACATTTGCTGTCCATCCATCCATCCATCCATCCATCCATCCATCCATTTTTGTCCACTTATCCAATTCAGGGTGTGTTTAATTTAATTGTTTTAAAAATCTGGATTAGCAAAATAATTTCTTTGGACTACATTTTTTATTTTATTTCTGATTTCCCGTTGACTATTCCTGCCTTGTTTTTGGCCCCCCACACCACCCTATTTAAAAAAAACCTGTCCATACTCACTTGATGAAACTCAGCACAGGGTGACCCACTTATGAAAACACCACCATGTAGTGCTACTTGATAGGAAAAAACTATATACAGGTTGTATTGGGCGTAAATCCATGCACTTGTGTTTCCAAATAGCACTTTAAACAGCTTTGGTGGCTAATGTTTAAGGAAAGACCTTTTAGGCTTTGTTGTGCAGTCCTGGTGCCAAAAAAAGTTGAGACACTGTGTACGCGTTGAATAAAAATAGAATGCCATGAGCCAGATTTTTAGGGCCTATTTGTTACTTAAATAATAAATAAACTAATCAAATCTTGCTGTCCCAGAGGGCTGTTCTTTAGACCTTATTTCCCTAGTCGTAGGTTGACCCCTCAGGGCACTGGCAGTCATTCACACTCACATTCACACCCATTGCCAAATTAGAATTACCAGTTAACCTGACATGCATATCTTTGGACTGCAGAAGGCAGCTGTAGCGCTTAGAGGAAGCTCATATAGGCACAGGAAGGACATTCAGACTCCTGTGCTTGAGCCAACCAGGAGGTTCAAACCAGGAACTTTCTTGTCAACCACTGCAGTACAGTGCCACCAGTGGTTATGTTCTGATTTAATGTATGGCTTGCTGTAATGTCAGCTAAAAAAGTAATCTAAACTGACTTCAGATTTTCCTAATAAACACACCATGGTGAGAGTTGATACCCTTAAATGAATAAAGCACCCAGCATACCCATGTACAACCAGAGTGCCGTGTTTAAAATGCATTTTCAGTCTGCAAATACATTGAGAATTAGCAAAACGTCACAACTTAAGAATTCACATGCATGTAATATTTGGTACACTCACACTGTGTAGTACACAGACACATTATGTACAAAGACCCATCACCTTAACCAAAGACCCATCTCACCTTCTTGTTTGTCTGGTACAGGTCTCGTAGCAGAGCGTCCAACTCCTGCTCATCAATGTAGCCATTCCCATCCTGGAGGAAACATCACAAATGTCCTTTTCATTTCCAAACATTCAGAATGGAGAGAATTTGATAAAATAAACAATAATGATACTGTAACCATTAACCCACGACTCACTAATATGTAGAAGCCAAATACAAATAAAAATAAATTTAAAAAATCCTTTCTCGGCAGGGCATTAGTTACTATATGTTGCTGCTCAACTCCATTCATTCAGTATTTTTCTGGCAGCGATCATGAATGTACCAGCCAAATGATTTAAAAAAGACTTCCCATTCAAAACTCTGTGTAGGGGGTTAGCTTCAAAGTTAATATTGAGCCTCTTTGCTAATTAATGAGTTTTGTCTCACAGTCATGCTTATAGAGTTCAGGGCCAGAAAATAAGCCCAAATTATTGGATGTTTTCCTTTGGCAAGTGGCACAAAACATGTTCTGTTCTTCTAGGCTCAGTCTCAAGATGACTTCAGAGCTGAATGCCCTGCCAGTCTTGTTTTTTTTTTATTTGTTAACTCTGGGAAAGGTTCTTTGATGTTTACAAAGCCAGATTGAAGTGTCCCAGATCTTGGGAATAAAGTGTGAATTCTATTTATTTTCCCTTTAAGGATAAAAGACTCAGCACTCTGCAGAGCTATGGGAAAGCAGAGCAACATCAGGTATCAGCCATCTTGCATTTCAGGCATTTCAAGTCCTTGCACAGTTTGGGGCTGTTGCACTTTGAGCCACGTTAGCGTTCAGCTGACTAGTCACTCCTTGCCCTGCCCATGATCTCTCAGCACCAGTGACAGCAGCTGTCTGTATTTTCGCTGCAGGGGCAGTGTTCATAACAAAATGATGGCACTAATTACACACATAAACGCTAGTGCTCCATTTGCACAGGGTGTTTCCATGAATGGAGTGCAGTGGCTCATCTATAATTGAACATTCAACGTTGTCCTCCACAAGTGAACTAGAGAGAGTAAAGCGAGTGCAAACCTTCAGTCTAACCTAAGACATGAGTATGCCCACAACTGTCAGCATCCCACTTTCATTGCTGTCACAGACTGCAAAATATACAACTTGAAATGGTATAGTAACTAAAACCTAGATATGGGGCAAAAAGATACTACTAAGCTTGAAATTCCATTAGTGAATTTAGAAATAGATATATTTTTTAAATTTTTGTAAGCAGAAGGTCAGTGCATTCACTGTGGATTCATAGGAATGTTCAGTCTCAAGGTGTGGCTGAAAGTATGCGGGCCTTTGTCAAATGATGTAACTGTGTAAACACAGAAAAAATATTTGGGAGGTGTTTTGCAGTCCTTCCACTTATTGCTACAGCCATTTCAATTTTTTGCATTTTTTCGTCACTGCAGCAGCCGCTGACCTCTGGTCTTAATGTTGCGTTTCATTTGAAGTGGGAAGTTTGGAATTGGAAGTTTCCAGTCAGAATTTTAAGTTGAAATGTTCCCCTCAAGTGCGACCAACCACACTGATCCTGATTTCGGAGTCCAAAATGGCAGCAGCACACATAAACAGTAGTAAAACTGTAGAACAAAATGTGTACAACCACTATTGTATATTTTTTAATTGCTAAACAAGCCATACACAGTGCACCAACCAGGCTCTGTCTTTAAACATGCTGCATCTGTGTTTTAAAGTGCAAAAACAGGCATTAAATTGTACTCTAGGTATTGATAGTGATGGCTGAATGGCTCTACCTTGCTAGGCAACAAAACACTGCCTGTTTTATAAACTACTACTACTGGAACACAGTCAGCTCGGATGTGATGTTACTCCTTGCTCCAGCTTCCGAAGTAAAATGAACACAGCATATCCACTAGGATTATTTTCTTTTTTAAATAGACACAAGCTGCAACCCATAAGGTAGCTGATGTATCTTATTAATGTTAACTGTTTTTACACATGCAATACCAGTCAAAAGTTTGGACACACTTGACCATAGTGGAGTATGGCCAAGCCCTGGCGGTTCTGTCTGTGCCACTGCAGCCCACTTAGCCATTAATTTATGTAATATAAAGAAGGAGCACCAAAATAATGACAATATCTCCAAAATCGCCAATAGGATATAGCAGTTCTTATGACAATTAAAGAGAACTACTGTATGGATGCTCAAAAAAAAAATATAATTGAATTTTCATAGGATGGAGAAATTATCATTTGCGATTGCATCAATAACAATAACTAAGTACATGAAGCAAATATACTCATGGCCACTTCATTAGGTATACCTGTTCAACTGCTCGTTAACACAAATGTCTAGTCAGTTAACTGTATGGCAGCAAGTCAATGCATTTAGGCACGTAGACATGGTCAAAATAACCTCCTGAAGTTCAAACTGAATGTCAGAATGGGGAAAAAAAAAGTGATTTAAGTGACTTTGAAAGTAGCATAGTAGTTAGTGCCTGACAGGCTGGTCTGAGTATTTCAGAAACTGGTGATCCACTGGGATTTTCCCACACGACCATCTGAAATTGCAGCAGTGCTACTGTGTCAGTGTGGACCAAAATCTCTGAGGACTGTTGAATAAATGGCAGTTCTGCAGGTAAAAGGGGGGTACAATCCAGTAATGGTAAGATGTATCTAATTAAGTGGACAGTGAGTGTATAGTGCGTATACTCTGTTTTTAACTTTTACATTTTGTAGTTTTTTTTAAAAGTGAGTGCACTCAAATTAGTAGACCGCACATACTTAGGTCACCAGCTATGAAATAATTTCAGGAAGTGTCTGAATAACTGTTGCTTAGAAAAAAAAACATTTGGAATAAAAATATACTGTAATTTAGCATTTTTGTATTTTATTACTATGATAGTGTCCCTGTAGTGTAGTGGTTTACACATTCGCCTTACAACCAAACGGTCCCTAGTTGGATTCCATGTGGGGACACAAGTCCCTCTCACCATGGAGGGTTTGCGACTGCCAAATTACCAATGTGGATTTTTTTTTTTTTTTTTTTTAATCCTTTAAAGGTTTTATTTACAGCACTTGATGTAGGTAAAGAGATTGCTGAATGTGGAATGTGTATGGAACAGCAGGCAGTGGATTAATCCACTGTAGCGACCTCTTGGGGAGAATACAAGAGAGCAGCTGAAGGTACCTGTATTTTATCACTAAGGAAAAACGGGGAAAAAGGGAAAAGGGTTTTGCAAGTGAAAGCAGCGCTAACAACCGAGCTAATGTCAAACTGAATCGGTTACCTCCTTAAAAACCTGAGTCAGCCTTCTTATAGCTACCTAGATTATAGCTGGTCCCTCTGCAGCACAAAACTCAGAAGATATCATAAACAAGAAAATTGAGTTAGCAGATGTACCACGCACTGCTCTCTCCTCCTCAGCTGGCTCTGTTCCCTTCTGTCTTGTATCATAGTCCCTCCTCACCAATCTACTGCTAATGTGGAAAATATGCCCATTAGTTAAACCACTGCTCAGCCACTCTGAGCTGTTTACAAATGAACAGGTGTGCCAAGCCTGACTCATTTCCCTAGGTAAATCAAGAGCGCTTAGGGTAAAAAGCAAAACAAAAAAAAAAAATCACCTAAGAATTTGCATATTCATGACTTTAACAAAAAGGGATCTCCTAAACAAACGATGCTGAGTCACCCAGACAGGTTGACTCAAGCTGGCACGTTTTGCACTGTAAAGAGCCCCACCATTTTTCAGGACTTCCATTCCACTAGGCTTAATTTACGCGCACTAATAGAGCACCAACAATCATTTTAACAATGATTTTTAACAACAGACTAATGTCTTAAATGTGCTCTCATAAGTAAGACTCAAGGGGGATGGAGTTGTTGCTAACAAAGTAACTAAATATCAGAAGGTGTTTATGTCCAACGTTGTTGCAGATGCCAATCTAGCTCAGAATGCATCGAAGGAAATCCCCAGGAGAACTCCTAACTTTGCAAGAAGACAAATGAAAGAATGCTTCATTGCCAAAATCTCAAACTTTTTCTGACATGCCCCACTTTAAAAGCTGGAAAAATGTTATGCCCCATGCACCACAATCTTCATCAATCATGAACAATGAAAAAAGAATTCAAGTTCAATTTTACTGAAATAAATCAGCATCAGAAAAGTCTTGCTTCTTTTTTATTCTTTTTTCCATCTCTGGTCAATTTAGTTTCAGTTTCTGATTTTCTCATTTGTAATAACAGGTTACCTACCTTGTCATAGAATGTGAAGATGGCATTGAACTGCTCAGAGGTCAACTTGACACCCTGCAAGAACAAGGTTTGACTTTGATTACAGGCTACATTACATCAAAAAGAAAAAGTGTCAGTAAGATTAAAGGAGAACTGGCATTGTTTCCTTATTTTCTGTCAGATGTAAGCAGCAGTGAAGCTGATTCCATAATATCCTTGATTTTCTTTTTGTTTTTTTTTTGTTTTTTTTTTAGCAATTTTAGCAATGGCAACCACAAACAGCAATGGCAGCAGGCATGATATGCTAACCCGATAAAAGTATGATCCCACGATCAGTTTGTTTTTGTTTCATGCAGATCTTACAAATACTTACTGAGATATGGCTAATGTACATGGCTAAGGTAAAAATTTTAGAGAAAACGGCCACCTGAAGTCCAATCTGTATATTCAAAATGGCTGAAAATCTAATCAGTTCCAGATCTTACTGAGGCCCATCTCTGTGCCAAAATCCTGCAGCAAATAGGTCTTGCTTTATCGCGCTCACACGAAGGATGTGGCAGTGGCATGGTGCCACCATGAAAGTATACGATCTTACGATCAATTTGGTTTTTGTTTCAAGATTCAAGATTCAAGATTCTTTATTGTCATATACCATGTAACAACATGCATTATTACGGCAATGAAATTTGTTGTTTGGTGCCAGCTCAATTTGCCAGTTGAACATATAAATGCAAACAAAGTAAGTCAAGATAAAATAAAATTATATACTATAAAATCTAAAGATAAATAGTAACAAAAATAAAAACAGAACAGAATAGAATAGAATAAAAATACACTCTGGTTGTGGGCAAGAAACATTAATAAGTGTAAAAACACAAATTTTAATTGTTACCCGTTGTTTTGTACAGTTTGAAAAACATGTCATATTTGTACGTAATGATGGTTGCATTTTGTTTCATTTAAATACCAACATCTATCTGTTTACTGAATGTAAAATATAGACGTAGCTTCCAGGGCCCTATACAATGAAGCAAATTCAACATACTTTTGGCATCTGTCCTTATCTGGCTTCATTTACCCCAACATCAGCAGCCAGGCTAAAGCCTAATTTATACCTTTGTGGTGAATCTCTGTAGTCCACAGTGTAGACTTTACAAGCAGCAGACGCAGATGCCAGCATTTATACCTGTGTGTGTGGTGTATGTCAACCCAACTTGTAGTTATATTTCTAGGGAGGTACACGTCAGGGTACAACATATGGTTTCTGAAGGGTTTGCGGCTATGACATACCTGCAACATTAATTCAACACTTAAGCATAAATCCCCTTTCAGTGCTCACATGAAAGTGATTATTAATTCAATAGGACACCCCAGGTTTCCCTAATGTAGCTATGAGTCTGTTCTCATGAAAGGGATGGCGCTGGCAGCATCTGACCAATCACCAGTATCACAGCTGTATCATTAAGATTACAACTATTATTCCATTAAATTAATGTTTAGCTTTATTATTTCAGTTACAGCCTTGTTGGTGTCTGAGATTAAAGAATAGATTAAAAAAACAGAATTAAAATGTAGCCTTAGACTTCTTGCAAATTGGTTATAAGGGCAAACAGAACAATTAGGTGTTCCTTTTTGGAATCATCTATTAATGTTCAAACAGCAGTAAAATTGTGTAAAATAGTTTGCAGGCAAAAGAAAAACAATCAAGGAATAAAGTTGTGTCTGAGAATCAATATTTAATACTGATACTTATCAGGGATTAGAAGACCACAGAGAAGGTTCATGGATGTAGTGAAGGAGGACATGCGGAGGGTTCCACTACTGTTCATGCACTAAGGTCGGAGGGTTCTTCTATGAACAGTGACGCTATTTTCCAGAGAACTGATTGGTCTGTAACTTGCTCCAGGGGAGAACAGCTCTGCAACATAAGTTACCATGTAATACTAAAAACCCAGGGTTAACCCTGAAGTTACCTGGATCAACCCAAATCCTGCTTCATAGTACCGGCCTCAAGTCTAAGAGTGAAGGTCATGTGTAAGCGCCTTAATCCTGCATTCTTTTTAAAAGCCAGCAGGGGGCAAGCCCTGTGGGTGCAAAAATAATTAAGAATTAATAGAAATCTGTGAGAAAATAACCTCATCTCTTATCTGATCTGTGACCTAAGTAAACACTTTTCTAATGACGTTATGGTCTAAGGTGCTAGTTTCAAGGTTTTTTAATGTTGCATGGTGTTCATTTTGTAAATTATAGGCCCATTTGGACTAAAATAGGTAAAGAGTAAAGCAGGGTACACTTGAGGGTCTGGCTTCCATGTAAATGACATGTTACTACTACTAAAAATAAGATGACTGCTAAAATGCTCAGCCCCAAGTTTCAAAAAGGGAGTCAACAAACCAATAGGTGATGTCGCAATGACTACATCCATCTTTTATATACAGTTTGTTTCTGTTTTCCACTGTTTCCAGTCACTATCCAAAGTTAAGCTACCAAGCAGCTGTACATAGTAGTACATGTGTCAATTTTGTCATCTAGCACAACTCATAAGGCAGAAAGCTAATCCTTTAAACTGAAGCCTCTGACAGACAGACACTGTCATTAATTTATCTTATTCTACACATGGGTCAAAGCCTGTGTTACTGACTGCAATTCCATCCACTTCCAGGTTATTTTTATTTATTAGAGCTGTAGTTGACCCTGAGAATGTGCAGCCTTATCTTCTCTTCCTGGCTGTGCACATGATAAACATGCACTTTCTTCTCTTTCACACAGGATGGGGGATGTACTTGCCCAGGAGATGTCTCCAAGGCTTTTGGTAAGTTTTTGTGTTTTCAAAAGGAATTTGACTTCCAACCTTGGAACGAATGAATTCTGTTAAAACAGGCTTCTCACTGTTTGTTTGGCTCCTCCTATGCCACTCTCAGGTGCTGGGGCAGACTTTGTGATGCTTGGGGGTATGCTGGCTGGTCATTCAGAGAGTGGGGGTGAGATCATTGAGAAAGACGGAAAGAAGTACAAGCTGTTTTATGGCATGAGCTCTGACACAGCAATGAAGAAACATGCAGGAGGTGTGGCTGATTACAGGTCAGCATCAGTTATTTTCCCGTTAGTTAAAAAAATATATAGGTAATCTTTCACCTCTAAAGGTAATCCTCTCATTTTTTGCCCCCAGAGCCTCTGAGGGGAAGACTGTGGAAGTTCCTTACAAAGGTCCGGTGGGTGAGACAATACGAGACATCCTCGGGGGGGTGCGCTCCACCTGCACATATGTTGGGGCAGCCAAGCTGAAGGAGCTGAGCCGCAGGACAACCTTCATCAGAGTCACCCAGCAGCTCAACACTGTGTTTGGCAACAC
>VUQH01069268.1:0-11433 GCA_015106775.1 Etroplus canarensis
AAGTGCTCTAAAATGTCCTGGTAGATGGCTGCATTGACTGTGGACTTCAGAAAACACAGTGGATCAACACCAGCAGATGACATGGCAGCCTAAATCATCACTGACTGTGGCAACTTCACACTGGACTTCAAGCAACATGGATTCTGTGCCTCTCCACTCTTCCTCCAGACTCTGAGACCTTGATTTCCAAATGAAATGCAAAATTTACTTTCATCTGAAAAATGAACTTTGGACCACTGAGCAACAGTCCAGTTCTTTTTCTCCACAGCCCAGGTAAGACGCTTCTGACGTTGTCTCTGGTTCAGGAGTGGCTTGACACGAGGAATGCCACATTTGTAGCCCATGTCTAAGATTTGTCTGTGCGTAGTGGCTCTTGATGCTCTGACTCCAGCCTCAGTCCACTCCTTGTGAAACTCTCTCAAATTCTTGAATGGATTTTGCCTGACGATCCTCTCAAAGCTGAGGTTATCCCTTTGCCAGTGCACCTTTTCCTACCACACTTTTTCCTTCCACTCAACTTTCTATGAATATGCTTGGATACAGCACTCTGTGAACAACCAGCTTCTTTAGGCTTAAGTACGTAGTTCCCACAGACACGTTTTTTTGTCACGTGACCTCCTTAGCGAAACCATCTTTGCTGGCAAGCTGTACTTGTTTACACACACTGCTGTTTATCTCCCCCATGAATTTTAAACTGTTTTGATGATGGATTCGACTTGTGATCAAAATCGTGATGTCAAACGATATCAACATCAAAAGAGAATACATCGTGAGTGCATCCTGAACGCCATGGCAACAACGGTCACAACATGAATGCTGGCCTTTTGACGGGAATATAACGGCAATACAGCATCAGGAACCCAATTTTCAGCCATTTCACGCCATTTTGATCGGGAACTCTTAATCGGCACAGATCACCATAATCGGCGCTATTAGCGCTCCAGTGGAATGAGGGTCGAATGGGGGTTTAAGACGTGTACCATTATCTTGTGTTGGCACGCAACTTTTATACCAGTGAGCAATTCCAGGCCTACAAGTCACTGGAGGCGTACAATCAGTTTGTTAACGGCTGGGCTGGCGATGTTTCCTCAAGTGTACTGAATGCACAGCTGCCTACAGCTTGCCTATAGCAATGGTGGCGGCTTGCATGTTGTGACGTCAGGTGGGAACTCAGGTGTGCCAGCCAGACTCCTCCTCAGCCACGCCCACTCCTGGAAACTAATCAGAGTTAATTGCAGCCTACACCCAGCCCTGACAGAGGACAGACAGACAGAGCCACATAAGAAGACAGAGAGAGAGAGAGAGAGCGAGACCTGATCCATGGAGGGAAGAGGACCATGACACCAGCATATCTGAAATTTGTGCATATTTACAAAATACAATTAAACTGGTGAGTAAAACTGTTAAAAATATCTTCTTTGTGCTTTTGTCTGTTAAATAAAATATTGTGTAAATGAACATATCCCAAATCTTTGTTTTAATTACATTGTGGAAATTTTGGGGTTTGTGTGCAGACATTCATTTGACATTATACATTATTTCTTAATGCCGTATTATTAGCAAAGCATTACCATTTTTCTGTAAATTATACCCAGCTGTATTTATCTAAGAAGCTGCATGAAACTAACCGGCTAGTTAAACTATAACCATGTACTAAATATATAAAGACCAGGATGGAGTGTAATTTTTTTTACTTCTGCTCTCACTACTACTGTGATCAGAATATGCCCACTGACACACACACAAAAACAAGTCTCTATTAACCTCTCTACTTTAAAGATTAGTCTTAAAATGTTCCTTTGTGATGAAGCCTGTACTTAAGGCTGTCTTGGATGACCTTAAACCACCCCTTCCTTGCTGCAATAGGCCCAGGCTGCTTGGAGACCTCCCATGATATACTGTGCACTTCTGGTGGCTTTCCTCTCTCTCACTTTCCTTGTATTTTGTGCTGCTATTGTCATTCACTTTTTGTCTTCTTCAGCTCATATTTCTAACTTTTCTATAGCCCCTCTGTCTTTGTAGCTTTCTGCAAGTATCTCTGGCCTAAGTTAACAGCGTGAGGAAGTGTGTTTACAGCCTTGTTCAAAATGGTTTTGGCCTCTATGGATAATTTCCTCTTTTATAACAACTGTGGGTGATTTTTTTACAGCTCACCCGTTTGGATCTTGTTAAGGCTTAAAGTCAAGTTGTTGTTGCTTTGATTGACAAGTGTGGCGACACAGAGAGCTGTAGCCCTACCCTGTTTGCTAGACTTCACCGCCGCTATTTGGAGTTACTGAACTGGATCTCTCAAATGTGTTTGTGGTGTTGGTGCCTTTTGGAGCATTTAAATGGTACCTGACTAATAATATGGCTTGCTTTGAGATACAGACCATCCAACAAGTTCTGTGCCCCACTTTTGTTGAGTGAAAGTCAAGCATTTCATTCATCTGTTACAGATACGTGTGTCTGTTCATTGTACTTAATGTATTACCTGATAAAAGAATGCCATCCTCATCTTAACGTGGGCTCTTCTGGCTCCAAGAGAAGCAGAAGTGACAGAAAAATAACATTTAGACTTCAGAATGTGAGTCCAGAAACTAATGGCTAAAATAGTAGGTGTTTCACTCCAATCTGTCGAGGCAGGTGGCTAATTTGGTCTTGCACGGGCTTTGAGTACTTGATCAAGGAAGGAATGTTGAGCTGGACAATACTTTGAAAAAAAGCTTTTTGCTTTTTATGGTCATTTCTTTTGCAGTGATTGTGTATAAGGGAAATGTTGGGATATATGTTGACCTGTCATTGACCTCACAGTGGCCAGCACACCACAATCATCTAAAAAATGATCTCAGTGCTTTTGTGTAGGCATTTTTTGGTCCTCCCACTGACCAATAAACACTCATTTCATATGAACTCAACTTGCAGTTACAACCTGCAGCCACAACTATTAATGAAGTAACTAAACACCAGACATTATGCATTATCCCGGTGTCCTAACCATCAGGTCAGCAGCAACAAGTCCAGGGTCAGGTTTTGATTTATCCTGATGCAAAACAGGAAAATTTTCAGAAACTACAAGCTGTAACATTTAGAATGACGTCCTTCTAAAGAGGAGAAAAAATATATAAAAATGGGTGACAACAGCTGACAACAAAAGCCACCTCAAGGCACTTCATACAATAAGGGAAAGAGCCTACAATATTAAAGAGAAAACCTCAACAATCAGAAGATGAACAAGCACTTGGCGACGGTGGGAAGGAAGAACTCCCTTTTGAAAGGAACAGACCTCTGGCAGAACATGGCTCAGGAAGTGGTAGCCATCCGCCTCGACTGGTTGGGGGTGAGGGGAAAGAGAAGAGGAAAAAAAGGAGAGCACGGAAAAACAAGGATAAATGACAAATATCAGGTTATGAATTTCAAAATATTTGAAACAATAAAGACACGACGCTCCCAGTGTTCCTGTCACAATGTGTCCTTCATTAGCTGAAGGACTGAGAGTGGACTTTAAAGAAGAGAAGGTTTCCCTCTGTGTCCTTATAAATGTTGTCGAGTGGACAGCTATGACCTGCTAGCTGGCCATAGTGTCAGTGTGTGTGTGTGTGTGTGTGTGTGTGTGTGTGTGTGTGAGAGAGAGAGAGAGAGAGAGAGTATGTGTGTATCCTCCCTGCTGTAAAGTGTATTTTATAGGAGTTAACACTAAGGTCAAATAAAGCAGATTTATTTCTACGGATTACTAGCACTCTGCTAGCCAGTCCATAAAACAGAAACCAATCACTGACACACACACACAAGCACGCTCACACTACAGGACTGTGCGGTGGAGATATCATTGCTACTGTGTGAAAGAGCCACTCTGAGAATAAAGTGTTATGTTTAGCCATTTTAGCCCTGAAGACCCACAAAGACCTTAACGTGATTCCAGCTTTTTAAAGCAGGACACCGTCTCTCAGCACCTTGCAACACTCTCATCTTAAAGGGGCTCTTCTTCCAGTACACACTGACAGTTAATGTTTTGTTCAGAAATCCATTCGCCAGTCATTTTCATGTCTGTTTTATGTTATACTTCATTGCAATGCAACTCTGTGGACAGTGGAGTTCAGTGTTCACTACAGAATGATGGTTGGTGAAGAAGCACGTGTCTAATAGCCTCTTTGTTACCACCTGTCTCTGTTTATTGCTAAACACTTCAGAGCTTCTGAGTGTCTGAAAGAGATGAGCAGTTTTCAACTTAGGACATTTCCCTGCATGTTTGCTGTTGCATGTTACCTCCAGCAGGTGGCTTTGTGACTGAAATGTTGACTTGTTGACTGCCATTAAAATGATATTCACTGATTGTGGCCAGTGCATATATATCTGCTGTTTCATGTTGATGTTGTTATCTTCTTTTTTTTAACTACAAGATCTTAAAAGGGTAGTTATTTATGATGAAGTACTATTGGCTGAAAGGGTGAAATAAATCAGAAAAAAGGAAACAAACAAGTAGAACACATTGGTACTGACATCAGCTGTTGATGAAATCGTCAATTTAGGAACAAATTTCCCAATCAGTACATCTCAAGGTGGCCCAAATAGGTCTCAGAAATGAAGTATGAAAAGCACAGAGGTAGAGTTTATTGAACAGGTGGAAATTATAACCCATAACTCAGTACTGACATGGACCTCCACAAGTTTTTACTCTCTGAGATCCCCTGGACAATGTTAATTTAACTCTTATTCACCCTGTGCCTCTTTTTATGTTGGGCCAGTTTGTGCATTTTGAAACTAGAAGCATTCAGAGAGTGCCATCAGCCATAAATTTAAAAAATAATAATTTTTCTTTTTAAATCTGGATCACCTTCAAAATTTAGTGGCTTGTTAGCTGTATGTACCACAACTACAGCTAAGTCGGCTATGGCTCAGGAGATAGAGCGCGTTACCCTCCAGTCAGAAGGTTCGGTAGTTCAACCCCAGCTTCTTCCGTCTATGCACCAAAGTGTCCCTGGGCAAGACACTGAACTCCAAATTGCTGTGTGTGATAGGTCAAATGTGCTTAAAGGCATAGACTAAAGCACTGTGTGAATGGGTGAACGAGGCTTGTAGCAAAAAGCATTTAGAGTAGAGAAGAGCTCTGTAAGGACCAATCCAAAACCCCACCCCTCAAATCATCTCATTAAAATACATTCATAACTTTTTGAGTTCTTTTGCACCCACAGAGGGAAAATGCTGGCAAAATCATCAGCTCCTTAGATCAGAGAGGACCACTGTAGTCAGAAAGAAGACTTCCATGTGCACAGAAGGCATAAGGCAGGGAAAACACACCTCACCACTCTGGTGAGGCAAGGAGCAGAAAGATCCCTAACACAGAATAGCACAGGTTTCAATCACAAAATATAAGAAGGCATGAAAGGAGGACTTGGGGTGGAGACGGGTGACAAAGTGGCTTGCAGGTGCACAGCAGATGTATGCAGGCTAAAGAAGCTTAAAATAGCATGCCCTATCTCATACAGGGCATCCTAATGCATGCATCAGCTGACATTAAGATCAGCTGATCTGCTGGGATTGGCTGAGCCTGATGTCATTGCCTGCTTTAGCTAACATTATGTTTGATATTTGGAACACTTTTGAATGTATTAAAAGGAGCATGTTCCAGCTAATTTGATCTCTAATTCCCAAGGTATAAAGTGATATGTGGGCCACTGAAGGTTTGGGTCACAGGGAATAAATGAGATTGTGATAAATCAGTTTGTATTCACTTCTGAAAACCGGTGAAAATGATGAATGAGAAGTTGATTTATTTTTAATTAAGAGCCAATAAAATGGCATTTCCAAAACTTTTGGATTACACTGACTGGCAGCCATATTTTCTTCTCTTTGTCAGGAGTATTATAGCTCATAAAAATTGATCTGCTAGTCATCTATGCATGTGTTTAACCACAGTGCCTGGTCAGCAGATTGAATGTCTTTGTTTGTTTAGACCAACCACAACCACAGGAGACCCTGTAACCAAATACTAGAAATTTCATTGGGCCCAGGCAGTTTAAGAGATTTGAGAAAAAATAAGCACTGGGGTGGAGACTGTCCCAGGAGGCCTTGGGCCAGTCAAAGTTGGTTTATACATTACAAGACGTCTCTTTCTAGCTTTTTAATGACCTGTCAAGACATCCTATAACCTACCACAACCCTGGGGGCTGACAGACTTTTAACTATACCAGTGGTAACATGCAAAATATGCAAGGGCAGAAGGCGAGACCTGACCCTAAGGGGGGCCCCGCTAAATCCACTCACTCCTGTTGCAAGTGGCATGCATGAATCTGTTTAAACAAACAGAATGACAACAATAAAATACACTCAACACAAATGAAGAGGAGTTATCCTTCTGGGAGTGATAAAAGTAACAGAGTCACCAGAGAACTTCTTCACATAAATATTTAATCATGTCATTTTAGGACTGCCTCTTTTTATTTAATTTTATTTTTCTGAGACCAAAATATTTACATGCTCTTATGTAACAGACTGTCCATTATGGATTAATAGACAGTGTGTCATAGTGCAGTGTGTATGTTTCAAAAGCAGACAGTGTCTTCGGCTAAACTAACTGCTTGAGAACACACACACACACACACACACACACACACACACACACACGCCAATCACTGAACTGTGACTTCCACCAATAAAAACTCATCTGGCCCCACAGCTTCACTCCAGCCTCAGGGTTTCTACGGGGATCACCAGAATGACCTCCAGTCAGGTGGGAGGCAAGGGTGAAGCAACCCGTCTGTCATTCTGAATCTGTCCTTCAGTCTGTTCATCCACAATTTAAAATCAATTCATTTAAAAGCTATTTCCACAGTTCAAAATTTACCAGATTTAATTGGCCTTTTTAGTTATTGATTTAAGCTTCTTCGAGATCAACATTTCCCAAATAATGCAGAGTGTCACGTTTAACAAAATGATATCCAGTGTGTTATCCTCTATCTTTTGTGACTTTTAAGGCTTTTGATTGAATAGCCCAGTCAGAGGAGTCGGAGATTACAGGGAATAAAGGAGACACCCACAGACCAATAAGGCCAATAAGGCCTCTGAATGAATACATTGATCACTATCCCACTAACAGGGAGGGGGCTCTTATTGCAAAGGGGGAAAATACAGTTATATCTCTGGAGTTGATTCCTGCATGTTTATAGTTAGTTTTATACTTTCAGATTCATGCAGGGGCGTTTCCAGGATTTTTTTTTAATTTGGGGAGGTGGGGGCACTTATTTTTATTTCTTTCAGAAATAAAAACCAAACAAGTGTAGTTGAAAACTGGTTGAAAATTCTAATATCGCGATTTTAATGTGCACACACCTCCTGCCTCCAGAAACTAGCATTAGGAGACATAGCTGACCCGTAATAATATAGCAGCTGCTTTGAAGCTCCTATATTATTATGAAGATTTATTGGTGAGGTAATGGAGCTAATACAGTTTAGTCTGGTTACAACAGAGCATATGTATAATCTTACTGTAGAAGAGGAAGGAAACATCAGTGTCTCACCCATCCTTAGTTTATGGTTAGCAAATTAAAGAAATGAAGGGCCAAATCACTGTGAGGTAAATGAGGGGGAGCCCATCTTTCAAAACTCATAATGTTATTGCTTTCCATCTATAATGAAACCAACAGCTTTCACTGCCATCAGATATTATTTGACATTAGTTATATATTTACAGTGATGCATTGAGGAGGTAAAAACTGCTTTTCAAAGAAAACTCAGGAGCTAGAGCTCCTTATAATCAGTGTTATTTTCTCTGTCTTTATAAAGCTTCTCAAGGGCCACCTGTGAAACACACTGTCTCACAGGATGACCTCATATCACTGAACTTAATGTCTAAAATCCTGAGATAAACACACAAAAACAGAAAAAACACCCTTAATCTGCTCCAATTTTCTAGTCTTTCCTCATTTTTGTAAAATAATACCTATATTTTCCTACTGTGGTGTAAAAGGCATGCAAATGAAATAAGAAAAGAATTCATATGCCAGAAAGGCTGTAATAATCTTTATGAATTTAATATAATATTTTATAAAAATGTAGAGTTTGTAAGAAATTAATTTCCGTGTATGAAACAAAATATTTGTGATTAGTTTTAAGATTTCATCTTCATTACAGGAAGCAGTGGATTGGGGACTGTTTAATGGGATGTGTTTACTGTAAGAACATCACAAGCTTGAACCTTTAAAAAAAAAAAGGTTCTGGATATTTTTTCAGCAAAAGGCGAAGAGGAGTGAGACACTCTACTAAAAGCTTTATTTTACTGTTTGCAATATTACCTCAGCGGCTTGCTGTTTCCACCCTGTCATTATAAAAGAGTGCTGGAATTGAAATGAATTCAATATAAATGGATAAAGGTAAGAAAATCAGGTAGGAGACAGACAGAGAGCGAGACAGGCAGAGTTTAATGATTCCAGATGAGCTGAGTGGTCTGCCTGACAACTGAAATGAACAGGAATCAATAGTGAGAGCGTCTGTCTGCAGCAGATAAGACACACACTCACAATGTTGACTATTAAAGACGACAGCTTGAGATATTACACTATTAGTTATGCTATTTTTAATCAGCTATCATATTTAATTAATTCTTCAGGTCAGATGCTATCTGAGTGTCTAACTGTGAGGATGTGTGTGTATGGTAGGAGGACTCTGCCTCTATGTGTGAGTGGAGGATGGGGGGCCATTACTCCTGTAATAGGGAAGAGGAGGAGGGCTAATCTAAAATATAGAACCTTGAAAAGACACAAAATAGAAAAACAGAAGGAATGGAGGAAGCAGAGAGAAGGATGAGAAAAGTATGGAGGCAGAGATGGAGAGAAAATGAATTTTAAAAAATCATTGGAGCTACTGTATATGTAGACCAATAATAAATAAGGCAGCACTGATGCAGGTTTTGAAAGCCAGTGGGTGTGGACAGGTGTCAGTTTTTCTGATAGTAGACATTGTGTGTATTTTTACTTGCTTGAAACATGTAGTAAAGTAATTAGTGTTTCTCAGCACTGCTTCTTGTCATGCCTGTTGAGCTGTGAGAGGCCTCAGAGAGAGCATTTGCTCTACACTAAAAGAGCAGCAGCGTGGCGTTTGTGCCAGAGACAGCAGAGGCAGCAGAGGGACGAGGAGATGAAGGTTGTGGGTGTGATGAAAGCCTCGGTGTCACACCTCGCTCTGACCAGCCACCGGTGTGAGATCAGGCAGCTCAAGCTGCTAATTATAGTAATTATGATTCATTACTGGCTGAGATTAATTTAATAAAGAGGAGGCTGAGCAGAGCTCGTTAACCTTCATTAGAATAATTATAGACACAAGACACACACGAGCTCACACACACATGCGTGCTAACTGGCGAGAGGGAAAGGGAGTGTTCCCACGGCATCTGCTGGCACACACTGGGAAGCGGGACTGCCACTGTGTGTGTATGTGTGTGTGTGTTGCCATAGTGAGGAGAAAAATGTCCTCATAACAATAATAAAATCAGACAAAAAAGGCTGCACTGGTTGCACACCTTGCAAAATCTGACTTTATATAATAAGTACCATAAGTCAATAATAACACACACACCGTTATGGACTTTTATTAACACTGTACTGTACCTTTAACATCTTTTTTTAACATTTTTCTCAGACTATTTTATATATGACTTAATATTACTAATGTATAATTATTACTACATTTTAATTAACATTCTTGTTATCATTCTTTGTGTTGCTGCTGTGGTCTCTACCTCTGTGGATATAAAAGTGCAGCTCTACACACCACATTAAACTGATACAAAGGTCAAAGGCCAAAAAGCTATTAGTGCAGCTCATTGCCGCTGCAGATGTGTGGAAGGTTAGACTGCTGTTAAAGCTCACATTCTTCTGTTATATTATATATCACATATACACATTATATGCCTTTAATTTGACATATTAAACCTGATGTGTAGCCTGTCTTAAGTGGAATGCAGTAACGCTGCCTGACTGCTTGGACTTCATGTGCAGAATGAACAAGAAGACACATTTTCCTTATTCACCCAGCACTTCCTGTCTGTAGCACTGTGCGATGGCAGTGCTTTATAGTTTCCCTCCACCATAGTTAAAATGCAAATATTTTCCAAGGTGAATAAGCTGCAGTGATATTTAATATAGTTAATATATTGACTGTTTTAAAATAAAGCCATAAAGCCTAGGGCTGGAAGCAGGAAGTAGATCAAATGGGTTCAGCTCTCTGATTGGCTAATCATGTCTCATTGTTTCAGTCATTATTTTGCTCAACTTTTAATTTCTTCCTCCCAAGGATCATTGAGCAAGGCAATTACATGGAGCTGACCTTGTGTATTAGGGCCGGGGAGGAGGACAGGAAAGATGTCCCATCGCCTTGCTTTCTTTCATTATTTCTTTCTTCTTTTTAATGTCTTCCACAACAATATTTTTTTAAAAAAGTGTGGCGTCAGAGCCTCCATCATTGCTCCCCTCTCCTCTGTGGCTGAAAATGAGAGTCAACGGAATATTAAGTCCCTAGCATTAGAATAAACACGTCGTGTGTTAAATCAAAATCCAATTCTGTGGTCTATTATTTTCTGGCATAGTAATGACTGCCAAGGATTAGGAATCAATATTTCACTGCAGCGGGGACATTACCGGCTTTATTCAGGCCGTAATTGAGTTTTGAGGAGAGGCCCTGCCCTGGAATCTGCATTAAAGATAAGAGCTCCCTTTCATGTGGAAGCACAAGTAAAGCTGGAGCGAGGCGACACATTACACATCAGCTACACAGCAATTAGAGCCCTCACACTGAGCCCCCAACACCACTGCAACCCTCACCCCTAAACACCACTGCAAACCTCACACTGAGCCCCAAACACCACTGCAACCCTCACCATCCCCAAACACCACTGCAACCCTCACAGAGCCCCAAACACCACTGCAACCCTCATCCCTAAACACCACTGCAACCCTCACACTGAGCCCCCAACACCACTGCAACCCTCACGCCGAGCCCCAAACACCACTGCAACCCTCACACTGAGCCCCAGTCACCACTGCAACCCTCACACCAAGCCCCAAACACCACTGCAACCCTCATCCCCAAACACCACTGCAACCCTCACACTGAGCCCCAGTCACCACTGCAACCCTAATCCCTAAACACCACTGCAACCCTCACACTGAGCCCCAGACACCACTGCAACCCTCATCCCTAAACACCACTGCAACCCTCACACTGAGCCCCAGCCACCACTGCAACCCTAACCCCTAAACACCACTGCAAACCTCACACTGAGCCCCAAACACCACTGCAACCCTCATCCCTAAACACCACTGCAACCCTCACACTGAGCCCCAAACACCACTGCAACCCTCACACGAGCCCCAAACACCACTGCAACCCTCATCCCTAAACATCACTGCAAGCCTCATCTGAGCCCCAGACACAACTGCAACCCTTATCCCTAAACACCAC
>VUQH01069269.1:0-16931 GCA_015106775.1 Etroplus canarensis
CAGATTGTAACAAATGCAATGCACTCCCAGTGAACATCTCAACATCTTCAGCTCTGCCACCTCCAGCTCCACCTCCTGTCTTTTTGTCAGTGACACCGTCTCCAAACCACACATCATAGCAGGTCTGGGTGTAAATATAGATATGGCTGCCAGTGCAAGTTTATGAACTCTTTAATCAGTCACAGATTCAGCTGTAATTATGTAACCATTCACCTCTCTGTGTTTTTATACTGACTTTGTGTTAACGGGATTAAACTCTGACCGTGTGACGAACCTCCAGCTTCCTCTTAAAAGTCTCCACTTGACTCTTCAGCTCACAGATGATCTCTGGAGTCCTTCCCATGTCTTCAAACGCTTTTCTCTCCAGGTGATGCAGCCTGAAGAAAACAGGAACAGCAGTGAATCTGATCCACAGTAAATTACCTTTGCTTCGTGATCCCCTCACCTGTATTCCAAGCTGTCCAGCTCTGGGAGCATCGCCACACCTGCAGTGAAGTGAAACATCTACATTAAAAGCTCTGGACTAAAAGACAGTCAGACTTTACAGAGTGATGTTCATCCAGCAGGAGGTTTGAGGTTTGAAGATAATCAGATAAAGACAATTCCCATCTAAACTCCACTTTGATCTATTTGTGGAGGAAATTACTGAGCCAGCAGAAGATGTTTCAAGTTACTGCAGATTTTTTTGGCTCCAAAAGTGGCTCATATTGTTCATATCGCATTTGTTCTTTTACTGCTCTACTTTCTGTACATTTGACTTCCTGCATTGCTAAGAATTAAATTCAGATGGAGAAAGGCATAATGAGAAAACACATGCGTGTGTGTGTGTGTTTTAATAAATTAAGAGCTTTTAGTGTAATGAGTTTAACACTCCTGCCATGAGGGCTAACAGATGAAGCTGCTCACTCTGCAGATCTGACGCCACCACCTCCAATCTGTAGTACGAGTCCTCGCTGTTGGCCTCCAGCCGGGGGGAGATGTTCAGCAAGCTGCCGCTCTTGTCGTACATCTTCAGGACGTGGTGTGGCCCGGCCTCTGCCGCTGCCTGAAACAGATCTCTCAGACAGAGATTTGACTGCAGTCAGTACATGTATCCACTGAAAATGCAACGCTCTGCTGCTCATCATCAGATACATCTGACTATAGCTTAACGTGGAGTAATCTGAATGTTGTTTGGGCATGGATGTGTGTGTATTATTCTGAGTTTCTGATCTGCCAAAATCACCACAAATAATATTATCCGAAAAAAATCCTCATCACGCTCACATCATGCTCATCTATCAGTCAAGTTCACTGTGAAATTCTTTATTATTATTATTAGGAAGTTTTAACACAGAAACATGTTGGATGGAATGCTGCCTTACACCACTCCTCAGTGATGTAAAGCTTGCATGCAGCTGCTTGGCCATGGAAACCCATGCCATGAAGCTCCGGGTACACAGCTTTGTGCTGATGTTAATACAAGAGGAGGTTTGGAACGCTGCATTTACTGAGTCTGCACAATGTTGGAAACTTTTACGCACCATGACCCACAGCACTCAGCAACCACACTCTGTAACTTTACTGTGGCTCCTAAATGCTTCCACTTTGTAATAATACCCCTTACAGTTGATGGTGGAATATCTAGGAGGGAAGAAATTTCGCCAGCTGTTGCAGCAGTGGCATCCTGTTACAGTGCCATTCGGTGAGCTCTTTAGAATGACCCGTTCTTCCACTAATGTTTGTAAAGACAGACTGCACGGCTAGCTGCTGGGTTTTATACGCCTGCGGATACGGTATTGAATGAAACACCTGAATTCAGTGATTAAGAGGTGTGACCCAATACTTTTGTCCATATAGCGCATTTAATACAAAAAAGCATTAGCCACAAATGTAGCCAGCTTTAGCCACTGAAATGTAAAAGAAGTCAGAACACATCACTTAGGCACTTATAGCTGAAGTCATACCTTTGCCAAATTATTCATAACTATGTGACAGGATCCTAATATTAAGTTTAGGTTGAGTTATGACAGTTTCACTCATTATAATGAGAACATAAGCAATAATCATGAGATGCTTTGCCTTAATTAAGAGATAGCAAGTGATAATTATACTTATTATTCACATTATTATGAGTGGCAGAAGCAGGTTTTGGTAGAGCTTTAATGTATTTCTACAGGGATTTTTTTTCTCAGAGACATGCCACTCAGTGGATGAATAGATAATTAAATAAATAATGGTTTCCTTCACTGTGTGTTTATTTATTTTTAGAGAAATACTTCATTGCTCGAGGTCCTGGACTGCACATGGTTTATTCATGAGTGCCTGGAGATGGACAAAGCCTTCAACCTGAGGACCTGTCAAAGCCACATGGGGGTCAGACCCTTACACACAGACTGCAGGAACATTCATGGAATATAGAAACTCACAAGCATGAAGCTTATTTTTTTTTCCATTAGTTTACTTTTATTTATCAGGGGTGGTCAGCCTCTACTATAAAAAATCCATTTTAAGCAAGTTTTGAACCCAAAAGTCTGCATGGAGCCGCAAAAACAGAGTGATATTTAACTTTGCATTTTCATTACATTAATACCATGTTTCTGTTGCACTGAATAAGTTATAGAACTAAGATGACGACAACTGCCAAAATTCAAGATTCAAACAGCAGGTCCCCTCTTACCTTTAACTTCTGCTGCAGAGCAGTGGGCTCCAAACTCTGCTCTCTCCAGCTTCCCCTTCACCATAAAATAGATGATTTTTGTTGTCATCCCTGACCTGCTCCTGCCATGAAAATGAGGCCTCTTGACTCTGACGTGCACACCTTGAAGGTGCATGAAGAGGTCACCTGCAGCTGACAGGAGAGCCCTCCTCCTCCTCCTCCTCCTCCTCCACCAGCTGCACGGCTGGCTGCAGTTGCGCGGTCCTGCCGGCAGATGTCGCCGTTCCGCGCCTGCCCTTAATTCTCTGCAGGGTCTACGGCGTCTGGCAGGGGACATGAAATGATTTACTACGGCAAATAATTATTTTCTGCTGTTTTCTTTGCAATGAGCTGCCTGTCGTTTAGAGAGGTGAGGCTTAGCGGCGCAGAAGCGGAGTGAACTTTGACTAGTTTAAGCCAGGACAAGTGAGGAGAAACCCGCTGGGCTGTGGAGGAAAGTAACGGTAGTTTGTGGCCAGAGGCAGCATCGCCACTTTTGACTTTTTCTCTGGGAACGACTCAGTCCATCCGGTGAGTGGACCTACAGCCGCTCGCTGAATTAATAACTACTTAATTAACCCGTTAGAAGCAGGCGAGGAGCCTGCGAGGCGTTAACGGTGCTCTCTCAAGCTGAGTTAGCCCGTAGAGCTAACACTAGCCTGCCTCTATTTTGGATAAAAGCAGGCTAGTAGCGAGCTAGCATCCGAAGCTAACAGCTACATAAACTGTTGTGACATCTAACTTCACATTCACCTGTGTTAGCGCCACTTTACGGGCCGTTAGCCGGAACCAGACAGGCATTACTCTTTGGAATTATGACCCAGCAGCCAGCGGGCTGTAACATAGCGGTGTGCTCCCTCATTTAAGTGTGCTGCTTTGGAAACTTGGTGTGATTCTCGCTGTTTTCTCTTGTTAAATCACAGCAAAGCCGCGCAGGAGCATGAAGCGCGATGCCCGGCGCAGCCCTCCGCCGCAGGATAGCCTGGAGCTCACTCCCTGTCCAGCACTAGCTGCTTCGTAGACACAGGAACCGGTGTGTAGAAATCCTGCAGCAGGTCCTGCCAACTGTAAGACCTCTGGTGCACCACAGGTGAGGGGGGTGGGGAGAGACCACCAGGGAAGGCTACCTGAGGCCATGGAGGAGGAAGTGGAGGCGGTGAGCATGGAGTACCTGCTGGAGCAGGTGACACAGAAGGACCTTGGGAAGAGGCTCCAGGTGGGCCAGGAGATCATAGAGCTGGTGCAGGATGAGGAGAAGTCCCCCGAGCTGGAGCAGGACCAAAGCATGCTGGACAGAATGGTGGACTCTGTGGCCAGCTCCTGGGTCAACTCCAGCAACTTCAAGGTGAGGACAGCAGGTAGACTGCTGCTGCTGCTGCCTGGTGGTGCTGTAGGGCTGGTGGAGAGGTGGAAACATCACCCCCACTCCACTCTCTCAACATGTTTTTAAAAATAACTGCAGAGATGCTCTTGAATAAGGCGCTTCAGCTTCAGCTGTTGCATTACTGAGGGTGGGGTGCCATTTTTTAGTTGTGAAACTAGGCTCTAGAAATGCACTGCAGATGGAAAAAATAGTTGCAACTACTTGTTATTTTTGTATTTTTGATTGATTCCAGATTCAGTAGTCAGTAGTTCATATGAGCTGATGAGCTGTTGTGTTTCATTTAGCTCATTCAGGCGAGTATTTTCTTTATACCAGTCTTTGGGTTGTTTTTACAGCTTTTAAATATAATTTAATAAGGTAACACTTCATTGTAGAGATGTCTTATTACTTCGTAAGTGTCTTAGAAAAGAAGCGTGTGTGTTGGTAATTTCAGGAAGCAGCGGCTCATTTTAAGACAACGTAAGATTTGCTTTATTTCCCCTAAAAGCAGGGAAATTTCTGTTACAGTGGCCAAAAATATTAAAAACTACCTGTAAAAGCAAAGCTATAATAAAGCTCAGGGAAACAGAATATGACTAAACAAACCATACTGAGTAGGGGTTCAGTGTTTAGTTTGCTATCTTCACCCTCCATATGTGTTGTAATTTTTAGTTTCCTGTTGACAAATGACAGTTTTTAAAATGTCAGCTGACCTCTGGAGACTGAGACTAAGGGTCAAATGTATGGTTATATTAGAACCAATATCTATTATTAGTAATCAAGGACACTCATATTTGGAATCTCCCATTCCACCACATTCCAGATCTGGATTGAGATCTGGTGACTGTGTAGTCCATTTGAGTACAGTGAACTAATTGTCATGTTCAAGAAACCAGTTTGAGATGGAACATCATGACACATTATCCTGCTGGAAACAGTCATCAGAAGATGGTACACTGTGGTCATAAAGGCATGGAAATGGTCAGCAACAATACTCATTTAGGCTGTGGGGTTTAAATGATGCTCACTTGGTGCTAGGGGAATATGAAATTATCGCCCACACACCTTTGCACCAGCCTGAACAGTTGATACAAGGCAGGATGGAGCCATGCTTTTATGTTGTTTATGCCACATTCTGACTCTACCATCTGAATGTGGCAGCACTCATCAAGACTCATCAGACCAGGAAAAGTTTGTGACACCCGGTTTGGTGTTGTGCTGCTGTAGCCCATCTGCCTCAGGGTTTAATGTGTTGTGGGTTCAGAGATGCTCTTCTGCAGACCTTGGTTATAATCCTAGAGATGGCTGTGAGGAAAAATCCCAGGAAATCAGCAGTTTCTGAAATACTCAGACCAAGAGCCATGCCATGTTCAGTCTCTTAAATCACCTTTCTTTCTCATCCTGATGCTCAGTTTGAACTTAAGCTGGTCTTTTGGACCATGTCTAGGTGTACAGGTGTACCCAATGAAGTGGACAGTGCGTGTATGTCTGACATGTTTAATTGAAAGAGAGATTTTTTAATCTTTATTACAGGAAGCTCTCAGCAGTGCAGCTTAAAATGATGATCATAACTCCTCTCTAAAATCCTCACTTGGCTCTGCTGGTAGTTTATGATCTAATTAATTAGACTTAATGAACAGTATCTCCAAATTATTTACTTGTAACAGGTAAAATGAGTTTATTCTCTTGGTTTGATCATATCTATAGATCCTTCAGAAACACATGATCATAAATATTAAATTGTAAGTAATGAAGAATAGAGCATCTTATATTCAAACATTATTATCTTCTGACAGATGTTTGTCTTATTGTGTTTTTGTGAAGGGTTAGCTTCAGTCTTTTTGCTCCTTTAAGAAGATAAATTCCCCTTACATTCCACCTTGTGTATCTGGTTTTCTTTTGAGCCTGAAACCTCCCAGTGCTGATTCCCAAAGGTCTCGGGGATAAACCGTCCTTTAGGAGCAGTTCTCTCTTTCTCTGAGAGGTCGTTTTCCTAGCGCTGATAGAGAGCTTGATGTTTACCTTCAGCTGCCGCCAGTCCAGCGCTCACAGTGTCTGATTAGCATGCTGCATGTGAACTTTTGGTTGTAATTTATGCACATATGAGGCTGCTGCTGCTGGTTAATCAATACTTAGAGATGGGAAAAGCGCTCAGTGAACGTAGAGCTGGTTTAGGCTGACGTTGAGGATTCATCACTTAAAAGATGATCTCACCTTTTAATGCGGAGAGCCTGTTCTAATGGAACAAATCCAGCGTGCAGTGTTCTTAAACAGAGTTGCATGTTTTCCTTCATATATTTAGTTTTATATTAGTGAGCAGCTCTTCCTCTCATGGCCTGATTATTGTTGGATTCCTAGTGCACTGGACTTACTTCAATCTAGTATTTAAATCTGCTGCTTATGTGGAGATACTGAGGGTAAATATCAATGTTTACATGTGAGGCCACATGCACATAAGTATGATTGGGCTGTATTTAGGAGTCTGTGTTACCTGACTTGACTCACGTGCACCTATCAGATCTCTGCTTCCAGCGCTGCCCTGGAAATTCAGCCTCCTCCGTCCGTCCTGGCGATATCTGTGGGGCTATAATGAGGACGACGAGGCTCCCAGGCGAGCGTGGCAGCAGCGGTGGCTGTGAGCTTAATTTACCAGCACCCATTAGCCCAGTTTCCTCCTCAGCAGGGTGGAGGAGCCGGTCTGACAGAAATTCAGCTTCCTGACAGCCTCTGCTCTAACCAGAGTGTGGATGATGGTAGAAAACCATTCAGCTGTGGGTGAAGGATGGAGGCCAGCTCCTTCATGAGCTGTTAGGATAATGACTGTTGTTAATCGATTGAAGGCCTTTTGAAGTAAATTAAGAGCGTGTCCGGCCATCTTTAAATAAAGACAGCTTATGGATAGTCGCTGATGGTAGAGGTGATCATTATTTATGAATAACTCACACATATTTAGATTTGCTGCACATTGAATTCTTGTGTATTTGTAGAGTCATGGGTAACAAGATGTTTAGGTTATAATAATATAAAACAAAAGAACCAAACACTCCTATTTCAGAAACCTTTTCCACTCTGTTAAATCATTTTTAGCTTGATAAATCAGCTGCTTAGTTCAGTGGAGAAGTCTCAAACTCATGACTTTAGTCAGAGCTTTGGTGAGAGACCTGTTAGACAGGCAGAAAATTAAAGTGCTCCTATTCTATTATTATTTCCAGTTTTGTATTTTTACTACTGGACTCTGCTAGTGTAGCTTTGCATGATTCACAGTTCAGATAATCCTTATGTGTCCTTTACAGGGCCTTGGAGCAGCCTCTCAGTTTTTCCAGTGTCTGAAACAACCCATTTTGGCTACTCCCCCTTTCAGCCACCTTCATTCTGATTGGTTGCCCCTTGAATACAGGAACAGAGGTGGAGTTTCTTTGCCTGAGATGACCATATTAGGGGTATCCCCTCTATGACATACTATGCCAAGAGAAGAAAAAAGTATGTGAAACAAAGTATTTGGAGCAGTTTGTAATCTGAGTTACTTATTTTTTATTTGAAACTGTGGCCATGCTGAACATGCTGATACCTGACAGGAAGTGATGACAAACAAAACAAGTCTGTTTTCATGCAGGGCTTTTCCTGCTCAAGATAAGGCAAAAAGCAACACTGGTCTGACTTTTTAACTCTGGTGTTTAGTGAACTTTAAGTGAAACCAACTGTAAAAAGTTAAAATATTTTTATCACAGGTGATCCTGGTGATTTTACTTTAGTGACTCCAGAAGCTCTTTGGTTTTATAGATTTGTATAGTTAGTGTGGTTTTTATAGTATAAATGCAGGAGTCATATACAAAGTTACTGCAGTGAACTAAAACTATGTGTGAAAAAAAGTTTTCTTAACTAGAATAAAAACATAAGAACTACTGAAATGACTTGGTGTACTTAGAGACCTGAGAAATGAGATAAAGAATAAAGGAAATGTCTTTAGTTTTAGTCAGATTTATTAAACCTGTGTGTTGTGTTTGTGCTGTAATCATTACTGTGATCTTCTGCAGTCCTGACAAACAGCGTTCACTTTATAATGAGAGAAAAAACCTGAAACTCACATTTTTTAAATATAAAATATATCCCAAAGATTATGAATTTCCTGTGTTACAGCAGCCAAGCTTAAAAGAAGTGGAAGAGCTCAATAAAATAAAATATAACATGAAAAAGCAAAGCTCAGTAAGGAAAAAAATTTAAAAAGAAGCAAAATGAATTAGTAAACAATAAAGAGTAATATAAACGAGCTGACAGAATAAAACACTATAAGGGGCTTAGTAAGTTATAAAAATACTACGTTACACTAACATAAGGAAAAAAACTGATTAAAAATGAAATAAAATAATAAGAGGTCTGTATGAAAATGTATATTTAACATGATAAGGAGATTAAAAAGAAATAAGTCAAAATGAAAAGTAAGAATCTAAGCTGAATACAGTGCAACAAAACAATAAAGGTCAGTAAAGTTAAAGTAATGTATTTGTCTAATGATTAAGAAAATAGCTTAATATAATATGAATTATAATAATAACATAAATGTACCATATTTATAAAACAACAAGCTAAGAAGATACACACAAGGAGTATAATGAAATAGAAAACAGATAAATAAAAGAGGTCAGTGAATAAAAACGAGGATTTATAATAAAAATAAGTTTATAGCACATACGACTGTGGCGTGAGATATATTATCTATTCAGAAGAATTATGGTGCAGTACCGCATCTCGTCCAGCAGATGGAGCCATAGCGCCGCTGGAGTTGATGTTCCGTGCACACACAGCTTCTCTCACACTGCAGAGAGGTTCCAAAAATTGCACCGGAGCCTGAACGCGGGGTTCAGGTGGTGCGCATGTGTTGATATGGTGTCAGCAGGGAAGCTCTCACTACGCGTTCATTGAGTTTCCCAAACCACCCCATGACAAGGAAAGTTCCCGTATGGAGCGCGGAAGCCATGATTCTAAAATGCAGCCACCGTGCTCACTCATGGTTCAGACTGAGGTTCGACTCTCAACTCGTGGGGTCACAGATTACACTGTTATCTTACAGGACTGGTGCATAAAAAGCTTTAATTCTGGATATGTTCGCGGTTTGGGAGCTTAAAGTCCTGCTTTTCACTATTACCCATAATCCTTTGCAGCACATATTCAAATCCACTGCTGCTGTGGCGCTGTGGAGCTGCGGAGCTGCAGCTGATCTGTGCTGCTGCCTGCCTGCCTCGGTTTTCCTGCCTGTGTGGTGTTTTATTGTGTAGTAAAATGTATGTGTGTTTGTGTTCAGGTGGTTTTGCTGGGGATGGACGTTCTGTCTGCTTTGGTCAGCCGGCTGCAGGAGAGATTCAGGACGCAGGTTGGAACTGGTGAGCTGCTCCACCCACTTAGTATTACAGGAAATATGCATTAAAGTATATGAGTTTATCTTACTGTTTTTATTTTAAAAATCTTCTAGGATGTATTAAAAATATATATAAATATATTTTTATGTCATTTTGTTTCCACTTTTGTCAACTTGTTGATTTGGTGTTAAAATGTTTTCATTTACATTTTAATGCACTTTAATGCTTTCAGGCACCTTTATATTACTGCCACCCTGACCCTGTCTGTATATATTCATACAACATCTATATCATGTTATATATGGTTACTTTACTGATTAAAACACATGAAACAGGCACTCTTTAAAGAACACAGAGCTACAGTCTGAAAAATAAACAGTAGTTTCTTACATTTATATGATGTTATCTACTATATTCTCTGTTGTGTTGGTTTTGTGGCAGCAGGACTGCTTGATATCACAGTAAACGTAGTAAATATTTTCTTTATCAGCAGTTGTACCTTTCTGTATACATTAATAACTATGCCTTTAAGACACATGCTATATTTATATATATATATTTATTTTAAACATGAGAAAACAACAAAACAAGAGGCAAACTACTGGAACAAAAAGAAATCAAACAACAGCCTGCTCCTCATGGCAAACACACAACAATGCAAATAAATAACATAAAAGACGTGTTAAGAAAAAAAAAGAACAAACACAGCAAACAGTTTAAAAAATACAACTACAGAAACCCTGCAGCTGTTCCCCTGATTTTCAGTCACGTCCACATCCCAATAAAATTAAAAAAGCACACATGCCCTGTTTATTTTTCTGCTGAGTGATGTATAAACTGCAGGCTGTCAAAGGTTTTTCATCAAAGTATTAAAACGGTCCTTATATCCTTATATTGGGCCTCTGAAAATGGGATAAAAATGGTTCGATCACATTTTGACTGATTTAAAATCCACTGTGGTGGTGCACAGAGTCCCAAAACTTATGGACCTAAGCAGAGTTTAGGCCTTCTTTATTACTGTAAACTGAGAACACTGACCTGCCTTATCTGTTTCTGTTCAGTCCTACCCAGCCTCATCGATCGACTGGGAGACGCCAAGGACCAAGTCCGAGAGCAGGACCAAGCACTTCTGCTGAAGATCATGGACCAGGCTGCTAACCCACAGGTACGCAGCAGCAGCAGCAGCATTCATTCACTTTGCCTGGGGGGGTTTATGTTGCTAACACAACATGCAATATCTGGAAACTAAAGGCAGCTGTGGTGCAACTGAAGGGTCCCTTCCAGTGTGGGAGGGTTGTGCCAGGAGGGGCATCCAGTGTAAAAACTGTGACCCGTTACCCATGTGGATTCATCTGCTCCAGTGAAACCGTGGGGACTTACAAGGAATCAGCTGAAGGTGCCTTATCTGGGCGCCAAATGCATTCACAGCATCCCTTTCAGATCACAGAAGCGTGGCTGTAACAGTAACATGTTTCATTGCCATCAGTACTTGTTTCCTGTTCATGGACCCTGACAGCTGCTCAGACTGTTTCCAACAGCCTCCTGAACAAAACAACTAAACTGAATTAAGTAACATCACATCCACACGATTGTATTGTCATGTTGCTGTTGGAAAAACGTACTGATCAATCATATGTGGTGTCAGAGCTTTGCAAACTCATGTTAAAAAGTAGCAGAAGGTGGAAACGTTTCTGCCTGAAAGGCTTTTTAATTCATGGTTAAACCCACAGTAAACTGTGGCTGAAAGTAACAAAGTTTAACAAAGTCTAAAGCAAAACATTCTGCATGTGTGTAAATGGAACACAAACCAGTTTGACCTTTTTATCCACCAAACCTCGTCCCTCTGTGGACTTTGTCACTTCTTCCAACAGAGCAACGTCAATATGATGTTATGGGAACAACACAGACACATCACATTTACCTAATCTGTCATTTCTTGGTGACTAAATGCTGAAAACAATGTTAAAGTATCTGCTCCGCTTGGTTGTATTTCTGCCTCTGCAGTATGTGTGGGAGCGAATGATGGGAGGCTTCAAGCACAAAAACAACAGGACCAGAGAGGGACTCTGCCTCTGCCTCATCTCAACTTTGAATGTGTAAGTGGACGTCGTCTTGGATTGGTTGATTTGTCTCTAAATATCCTCACAGCTTCAGAGATCAAGCAGTTTAACATAAATACTTTTAATTCAAAGTCCAGACCGTATATTTATTTAAAACAATAAATTGCCACACTTGAGAAGATCAAACCAGTTTGTTTTGTTGTTTTTGCCTTAAAACAGATAAAATCATCTGGTCTGAACTTTAATGTCCACAGCAGCAGCTCACTGCTGGGTTCAGCTCTGATTGAGACATATAATCCGTACGTTTGTGTTTTGTTGTTTCAGGTTTGGATCTCAGAGTCTGACTCTCAGTAAAATCGTTCCTCACATCTGCAGCCTCCTCGGAGATCCTACGAGTCAGGTAGGCCTTCATACAGGAGTTCACACTGTGGCTCAGGCTGCTTTCACACGTGCACCATGGATGCTTTTGAGGGAATCAAGTCAGGATGTTTTCCTCAGTTATTCTTTAGCAAATGAAGCACACAGGAGGAAACATTCTGCTTCAGACACATTTACTCTACTCGAAATACTCTGTGTGGTTTAACTGAGGAGCTGTGCAGGAGGCTACACAGTGTTAGCAGCTCTGTTCTCACGTCTCACAGGTTAAAGACGGTTAATGTTTGAACCAAATGTGTCGGACGTTTGGATTCTCAGGAAATCCTAGTAAAGCTCAGGCCTGCAGTGCTTTCAGGATTTAAATTAGCTGCAGAGCCGATCATCATTTTCAGCTGACGAAATACCAGTTCTTCTTATTACCACCCAGATTTTCTCTCTGCTCACACCCCAACTGAGCATCACTTCCAGTTTAAGTAGGGATTCTTGGAGTGAAAGAGAAGAAATGGTCAGAAGTATACAGACTCCTAAATGTCTGCCTGACTCATTGGTATTAACCTGTTTGTCTAATGACCACCTCTCTTTTGGGAGTTCTACAGCTGATGTATGGTGAAGACGTGGCTCACAGGTAGTGTTGAAGTTTTTTGGGCGGGGCTGATTAATCAAGCCATCAGACTTTATTTGTATATTACCTTACATATATACTGGGATGAGACCATGAGAACAGAAGCTGATCAGCAGCCTCTGTGGGGACTTTCATACAGGTTTAACATGCAGGCCTGTCAGCCTCTTCCACATCAAACTGCTTCTTTATGAAGCTGACACAAATCAGCAGTATTATTAGTCTTTGGCCTCCCCCTACTGGTGAATTGCAAACATTGCAGTTCAGCAGCTGTTGGACACATGATCCTTCACAGTGATGAAATCCTGCAGCTCTGGGGTCTCCTCTCTAGCAGTAAGATTCCCTCTATGCCCGCTGTGCTCTGAGTCTGTCGATCGCTGATTGGCTGCAGATGCCTGTCATCACCGGAATCACCTTTCCTCCCAAGGACAGGAAGCCATGCCCATGAACTTCCCTTCCTAAGGCCACTCGCACATGCTCAGTGAGGCCTTTGTTTTCTGTATCACATTAAAGTCTGTGTTCTGAGGTTAAAATGATAAGTGGATATTATCAGGTCATTGAAACAGGTCAGTTATCCAGTTTCTGCAGACAGTTTTCTTTTATTATTGTTTATAATCTGCATTTAAACACACAAACAATAGACATGAATGAAACTGGTGCAGCGCTGAAGTGTAAGGAGCTTCAGTGGAAGTTCTTTCACAAGAAGAGTAGGAACGAGAGTGTGAACACTTGAATTAGTAACTCTTAATATAAAATCAAGCTCAACTGAAAAATAAGAGCAATTTAAAGTAAATCAGAGTGAAAATATAATAAAAACAAAATGAAATACCTGGAGAACTGAACAGAAGCAGAAGAAGAGAATTTTCATCATGGAAATTGAAAATTGTTTAATTGTTTGTAAATTATCAATCACAATTAAGGTACTCTGAGGAAAAAATAATAACAATAAAGCAAAAAGTGTGAGTTTAAAAAGGAGAACAGCTTCTCAGAGATGGTGCATGCCTGAGTGAGCTGATTGGCTGACAGTTTGTGTTGATGTGCGGTTTTTACCTGCTGGTCTGCAGGTGCGTGACGGCGCCATGAACTGTCTGGTGGAGATCTACCGCCACGTAGGAGAACGCGTGCGGATCGACCTGGGAAAGAAAGGCCTGCCTCAATCACGGTGCGTTTAAATGCTCCCTGTGGAGAGCGTTGTGGTGTTGCTGGTGCATGCAGTGATTTTTTTAAATGAGTATTTAATAACCTTTTTAGACCTTTCACAGACCGCAGTGTGCAAAATAATTATGTTTACAAAATAAACCCTTTTTTCAGTTTCCCCTCACTTGACTAAAGTAGTGAAGTGGTAATGGCACTCTTTTTAAATATTTTAGGGTTCTTTTGGTTCACAGACAGACAGAGATATCATGTGTGACTATAGTGACTCATATTTGAGCCTTTTTAAGAACATACTCATGAAATATCAATGACACTGCCCTAAATAGATTTGAAGGTGTTTTCACACAGGCAGTGACAACAGCTATGCCTGCCGGCCACTATGAGAGCTGCCTGCTCAGCCTGTAGAAGCGAGGCATGAAGACAGCAGCAGGCCAGGAAAACACGATAAAGGAACAGTGGATATCATGTGTCTGAATTCAGTTAGTGATATGGCACGAGTCCAAATTCAGGAGGAAAGCCTTGTCTTTAAAACAGGGTTCCATGTGGAACCATCACGGCTGTAGGTCCATCATGTGTAAAAACACAGCTTGGATTTGTGATATACTCCTTTCTTCTACAGATCTGTGAAAGCATCATATATGAATTGGTTTTAAGTTGACTGTAGCTTCACAGCAGTGGGGTGAACCTGCTTTAAAGTCTATCTAACCTGAATTACAAATACACTGTGTGGACAAAAGTATTGGGAAACAGCACTTAATCATTGAATTCAAGTGTTTCATTCAGTCCCATTTCTACTGATGTATAAAATCCAGCAGCTAGCCATGCAGTCTGCCGTAACAAAAGTGAGTGAAAGAATGGGTGGTTCTAAAGAGCTCCCTGAATTCCAGCATGGTGCTGTAATAGGATGCCACCACTGCAGCAAGTCAGCTGGTGAAAATTCTCCCCTCCTAGATATTCCACCATCAGCTGGAAGTGGGATTATTAGGAACCACAGCAACTCAGCCACCAACTGGCAGACCACGTAAAGTTACTGAGTTGGTTTGCCACGTTCTGAGGTACATAATGTGTAAAAGTTGCCAACACTCTGCTGACTCAGTAACTGCAGAGTTCTAAACCTCCTCTGGTATTAACATCAGTGCAAAACTGTGACCTGGGAGCTTCATGGCGAGGGTTTCCATGTCCGAGCAGCCGCATACAAACCTTACATCACCAAGCACAGTGCACAAAGTGTCAGAGTGGCGTAAAGCAAGTGACAAATCATGCTGAATGCCAGGAGAACATTCCCTGCCTGACTATAAAGTTTGGTGGGGGAGGGATAATGCTATGGGGTTGTTTTTCTGGGGTTAGCCTGGACTTCTGGTAGCCCCCTGGTGGGCTCTGAAGATACTGCAGGTAGGCTGCTAGAAATTATTTACAATAAATTACATTTTAATAAGTAAAAATAACTAATAAAACAAAAACATTATTCTTTGTCGCATGACCTATATCTCATCAGTTGTGGGAAATAATTGAAATGGAGCAGGTTATAAAAGTAAAGCTCTACAACCTCAACAATTGAAACATGAGAAGATCAATATGAATGAATGAAAACACACAGAAAGAGGGAAATCGTTCGTCTCAGGCTTGTGTGCTTAAAGGTTTCACACTCCAAAATGAGCTGTCTTATATTAGTAGAGGATACTCTGATTAAGTAATTGACTATAATGGCACTTCTTTAGTCAGATGATGATTGTCTGATTAACTGCAAAACGATTTAAGCTCTACAAGTAGGAGAAGTCCCAAATATCTGGAAGCTGTTACACTGAATAGATCCACATCAGGAAATTGTCGTTTTTCAGGCAACACATTTTTGTTTCAGTCACACAAAGTGATCCTAAAAACCCTCTGAACAATAACTTATGAAGAAGATGTTTTTAGACTAAAAGTGCTCCTTTAAATGATGGATATTTTCTCCCCAAGGTGTTCTTCAGGGCCAGCAGATGTGACATTGTGATTATTAGTGTTTGTTCTAATAATATCTCCCATCACTCGAGTATTTTTGGATGCTGAGATTTGCGAGGAGCTGTTCCTTTGGCCTATTTAACAGCTCTCTGGGGTGTCTGAAATGAGCCAGTTTTCAGTTTTTCAGAGGACAGTCTGCAAGCCTGAAGCCAGCAGGGCCATTTTAGTTTTTAAATTATTATTTTTATTTTCTGCTATGTATTTGATGCTTTTTCTCACTAACTGGTGCTGATCCTCCATTCCCTCTCTGTATCCAGGCTGAATGTCATCTTCAGTAAATTTGATGAAGTTCAGAGGTCAGGGAACATGGTCCTGTCACCTTTATCAGGTAAGGTCTGCCTGGGTCTCTTCACAAAAGTACTGCAGCTTTATGAGCTCGGTTTGGTTGGGTTTATGACACCAGGACAGTTTTATGGGGCCAATCTGTTGTCATGGTAGCTTTGTTTTGTTTACTTAACATTTTGTATCGCTTGTTGTTTAGAGCAGCCTCAAGACACTGGCATGTGACCCTCCCAAACTGCAGCAAGATTGTCTGTTTATCCGCACACCTTCTGAACTCCATAATAAGCACCATAAACAAACCCAAAAGGGATTAAGTACCTCCTATTGTTTACCATCTGACCTGGACCCAGCAGCATGTTAAAAACACTCTCAGCTCCTTTTGCTCTGAGCTGATGAAAAGCGAGGTGGGTTGAAAGTCTCACTGAGTTAAACAGTTTGAGGCATCCCTTGGTGGCTTATGTGTTAAAGACAAGCATCACTGAGTGTGATGTCTGTGGTTGGGGTGGTCCATGGTTTTGCCTACATTTACACACAAAGACAAAACTACAAGTGAAAAGTACTTTAAGGTGTATTCAGAGGTACTAAATTGAGTTTCAAAGTTGGCAAACATTAGGGGAAATGAAGCCTGATGGTTGCTGGTGTGAGTGTACAGGATGCCATGCTCTTGAATCTAAGGCTGGGTGAATAATTGGATGGAAGTTTCAATTATGATGAGCCACTTCTTGTTTGCACTGGTGATGGACAGGTTGACAGATGAGGTCAGGCAGGAGTCTCTGTGGACTATGATGTTCACAGACGACATTGTGATCTGTAGTGAGAGTAGGGAGGAGGTGGAAGAGAGCTTGGAGAGGTGGAGGTATGCACTGGAGAGAAGAGGAATGAAAGTCAGTAGAAGCAAGACAGAGTACATGTGTGTGAATGAGAGGGAGGCAGGTGGAACGGTGAAGATGCAAGGAGTAGAGGTGGTGAAGGTGGATGAATTAAAATACCTGAGGTCAACCATCCAAACAAGAGAGGTGAAGAAGAGCGTGCGGGCAGGGTGGAG
>VUQH01069272.1:7758-21322 GCA_015106775.1 Etroplus canarensis
CAGTGAAGGAAAACAGTACACCTCTCTGAACAGTGTCTGGGAGGCTGTGGTTGCTGCTGCACAAAAAGTTGATGGTCAAGAGCTTAAGAAACTGACACTCCATGAATGGAAGACTTTTGAGTGTTATTGAAAAGAAGGGTGGCTATATTGGCCTCTGATTTATTTCTTTTTTTTTTTTTTTATAATTCACACTTTAACAGATGAAAATAAACAAGTGAGATGGTAATATTTTTGTTTTTCTGTGAGTTGTGTAATAATACTGCACGCTAATAGTTGCCTAATAATTGCGCACACACACAGATATTCTCGTACAAACACCAAAACACTTTCACTTCCTTAAATATTTAGGTTTGAGGTTTAACATTTTAAATTGACCAAGAGCACTGTTGTTGTTGAATAATAAAACTAATCCTCAAAAATTCAACTTGTCTAATAATTGTGTGCACAGAGTAAATCAGGGCATCAAATGTCAAAGCCATTTAGAAAAGTGTATGTCAGAACCTTCAGCTAGGGTGACCATGGCTAGAAACAGTGGTGCAACAAAACAAAACAAAACCAAACTCTAATCTGAAAAATTCACTACAACTTTGAGAAGTTGTACTTATTGTGAGCGAGTTGAGACACAAACTTGAAATATTAGTTTGCACTAAGAAGTATGATGTATAATGTAACCATTTCATAATGGAAAAAAATAAGTAAGTACTTATTCACCAGGAATCTAAGCCACACATTTGAGGGTTAAGATGTATCTAGCTGTATTGCATTTACCACAAGTCCTTTGGGTCTTTTTGTTTGTTGTGTCTGTGTTGGGGGGTGGGGTGTACTGAAACTGAGGTAGTTAATTGCTTAGGGGGTTCAAGGAAAAATATTAACAATAAATCATTTGTTCTATCAGTCTCAGTAATATGAGACTGTCTGATCTCCCCACATCACTAGAAAACACTAATGCCAGGGAGAAGATTTTTGTTTGTTTTATAGAACTTCGAGTTTTGAACACATTCTCTTCCTCCACAATAAACAAGAGTGATCACATCTTTGATTACATAATCTTTATTCCCTACTATAGTTCTGTCCAGTCTTGCTGGTTTTCTAAACCTACAGTTGACTATATTATTATTATTAAAAAAATGGGAGGAACGTCCGGTCCTCCACTAAAGAGTATGAGAGATTTCTCAGTTCTCTGGGGTGGAAAATTGTCTTGTATCCAAGGAGGCCCAGAAGTGGCTGACAGACAGTCTGGGTGTAAACCACTATATCAAAAGATAGCTTCACCCTCCAGTTCTCTGCATTTGCTGCTGAGTCCCGAACAGTGGTGAATTTCTGCCAGGATGACAGACCACTGCTGCCCCGAGTGTTGTTGATGATCCAGTCTTCCACGTTATGATCTAGAACTAAACCGAGGAAGCTGTAGAGCTCCTTGGTCTTTTGGAGAGGAAACCTGGCTAAGTCTTCATACCTGATTGAACAAGAAAGCACTAGTAAGAAAAAATGAACATCATAGAAAACAGCAGTAACTGGATTATGACAACAATAAGCATTATCATAAAGCATGAAGTTGTTTGTTAAGAAAATGTTAACAACAGACCATTTCAAACAGATGATTGTTTTTAAGTTAAAAAGAGATAGAAACAAATAGAAACAAAACATGAAAAGAAATCTATAGAGAGCAAACTTTCAAAACTTATTCATATGTTAGGTTCAGCATAGTATCATGGGCTAATTTACTATGACACAGTTACAGAATGTAGCACACAGATGATTCAGTGAGGGAAACTCCACACTATGCACTGGGTTGAGGTTTCTTTTTCGGCCAACGTATTCTTTATTTCTTGCTGTGTGATACAAACCACAGGAGTGGAGATCTTCCTTCCTGCTCAAAGGAAACTACCATCAGAATCAGAATACCTTATTAAACCCAGGAGGGAAATTGCATTTTACTACAGACACTCAGTTATATATTTCTTCTTCTTCTTCTGCTTATCCAATTAAGGGTCACAGGGAGTGCTGGAGCCTATCATAGGGCGAAAGGCAGGTAAACCCTGGACAAGTCGCCAGTCTGTCGCAGAGCCAACACAGAGACACAAACATATATATATATATATATATATAATATAACACATGCCTGCACCTGTGAGTGAATAAAACAAAGATGCACAAATTATGAACTTATACATAGCCGTCGTCATGAATATAAATTAAAGCATTTTATGTTCTATTAGGACCTATGTGAGACTGTTTTACACATATAGCTACATACCATCACAGTCCAGACTTGCATAACTGAATGAAGAAAAGCTTGTTGGTATTTATTATTTATCAACACACTTTGATGTCAGTAGTGTTTCCCACATATATGATAAATGGTAAATGGACTAGTGCTCATATAGCTCTTTTCTACTCTAAGCACTCAAAGTTCTTTTTACAACAAGTCTCATTCACATATTCATACAGCACTTTATTCCATGCCTTTAAGTGCATTTACCTATCATGCACACATTCACACACCGATGGATGCATGGGGAGTAATTTCAGGTTCAGTGTCTTTGCCCAAGGACACCACAGCATGTAGACCAGAGAAGCCAAGGATCAAACTACCAACCCTCCTGTTGGAAGATGACCTGCTCTACTTTCTGAACCACAGCCTCCCCATATATCATTTATAAGGGCAGTTTCCCAGGCATATTCCTAGCCACTAAGTATATTTTGCAATTTATTTTATTTTCTTATTCATCTGAAACAATGAAGATGATCAATAAACTATTGAGCAATCCCAGTGATCTTATACTGAAAGTTCAGTCACTGCTGACCAGTTAAGCAGTGGTCTTTCCTGTCTCCTGTTTCCCTACCTGAGGCTCATCAGGTTGCTGTTGTGAGGCTCATCCTGTGGATCGACAGACTAACTCCACTGTCTTGGGCTGCAGCTGGTGATGGCACTCTATGATATAGTCCTCTCTGAGCTGAAGGAATACTCTATCCAGAGCCTGAAGCTGGTTGAGAATGGTGGCTACACTGTTAGTACTGAGGCTGCAGAGCAGAGCAGAGAGTACTGTTGCAAACTGCAGTTGATGATGGTGAAGTCTGAATCCGTCCAAGTGATGAGACAGCTGATACTCACTGTGTGTTTTTTAATTGTCAAAGTATGCTTAGTGTAATTTATTCATACATTTAAGAATGTGTGCATGTCTCTTTTCACACGCATGCACACACACACACCCTGCTGAAGCTACAGCTTTTATTGATTTTTGGGGAGGTTATTAGTTTTTTTTAGGACGTCAGGGGCTGGATTGAGAGAGTCTGCTACCTGGTTCTGGTCCCTGGGCCGTATTTTGCCCATGTTTACATTAAAGTAAAGGATTGTGACCAGTTTTCTCAAATAAGCTGCTTGTTTCAGGCTATTTCAACATATTTCTGTGGAATTAAGGTCAGATATTTTTTAGCTATTCCAAAACATTCACTTTCTTTAACCGTTCTTTATCAGAATAACTAGTGCGCTGAAGGTCTTTGTCTTGGTGCATGGCACTTTCTTTTCTATAATTCATTATTTATTTGTAAGCTGTTCTAGAAAAAATTCAACTAAAATTAGCTCAAAAACCCATGAGACACTATCGTGTCTCATAGTCTCTACATGCCTTCAGTGTCATCCTCCTGATTTTTCCTACTCTTTCTGCGCATGTTTGTGTGGATTCCTAGAGGTGTGGTTACTCACCATTTACCAACTAATCACCTGCACACTTCTGCTGGGTGGTTTTGCCAGTCATAGCAGTAGAAACATTTGCACTTCTCTCCAGCTGTGCTTGCCTGTTGCTTCTTTGTGCTCCAGATTCTCTCTTTATGTGCCAGCCATTCGTATTACCTCATCTGCTCTTTGTCCTTATGCTTGACTTCCCTGTCTGGTCATTCTCCAACAACCATCTCATGTCACAGTCACAGACTGCCTCTCCTACTATGCCTCTGGAATTCCTCATGTTCATGTTCTTAGTGTTGTAGATGAACCTTCTGATCTGAGTGTTGCAGCTTCCATTAGTGTTTGCTAGTTCTTGACTTAACAATAACAACATTTTAAAGAAGGGATAGGGTTCTTATGGTGAAAGGCAACTGTTCTGATTTAAACAGAAAGCTGCTTTTTGAGCTCTTCCAAAACACAATTCATTGTTTTAAAATGCAGTATTGTATGCAATGTCCCTCCTGGGATTAATAAAGTATTCTGATTTGGTGATTTCCATTGGTTGTAGATTTCAGGTAGTCATGGACTGCATAGGATTTCATCCAAGTATTAAAAACAATCCTTAAATTTAAAATTGTATTAGTTTTTTTCAATTACTAAATGAGTTACTGTAATGGTATTACTACATCCTTTGAATTAAAGCTGGAAGTTTGCACCCCATTACAGCTTGATTGTTTGATTCAAGATCCACAGTGGAAGCATTCAAATACTATAATAGTACACTCACCAGTGGATAAAGTGCAGAATCAACAAGATTACTTTTGTAATGTTTTATAGCCTGATAAGAATGAACAACTTTTTCCCCATAAGTTTTGTTTGTTGCCACAAATGTGTGATGTGCACATCAGATTTTATATATTCATGTTCTCTGATTATGCAAAGACAACTGCTTTGGTTTAGGTCCCCACCATCTTTGTATTTGGTTTTTGAAATTGAAAATAATGATTTATATAATTTCAAGCCAAAGCATTGCCCAAACTTTGGTGTAATATCAATTTGTACCACAGAAAATGGTGCCTGGAAAGTGACTCTTATCACCTCAAGAAGATAGAATTCATGTTCAGTATCCATTCCCTGTGTTACTGTGTGGTACAAACAGAATAACTGGATTTCAGTAAGTGTAAGTAGCTGCTCTCCATGTCTCTGTTAACACAGTGGTTAAGAGAGAAAGAGACAGTGGGGAATGTGCCAAATTGGCCATTTACAACATGAAGAAAAAGATTATATTAGCCAGAGAGCACCAAGTCACAGTGCACATAAAGCAACAGATGATTAAACCCAGATCAGTTAATTAGCGGACATAAAAACAGATTCTAATAATTATGTTTACATTAGTTTTTAGCTGGTTTCTGATGGTTAACAGTGGGATAAGACAGCAGCTTTACATTAAAGGTTACAGCTTTTGTCTATTAGGCTTCCTTAGGCTGAACAGAACTCAGCATATAGTAATACAGTCACTGAAAGTTAGCACTTCATAAATACCTACCAAACGTTTAACTGGAGGATCTCAGCCCACTTATGAATCCGTTTTTTTAATCCACTTTGGGCTTTAACTTGTTCCAGCTGTCAGGATGAGAGGCAGGACATACCTGAATAGGTCACCTGGTCACTACCACAGAGGCATACCTATGGTCAATTTAGAATCTCCACTTAACCTAACAAGCATGTCTTTATACTCTGGGGAAGCATATAAACTACCAGCCAACAAGCAAGTTTAAAACCAGAACCTTCTTGCTAGAAATCAACAGCACTTACCATTGCACCACTCTAATCTCAGACTAACTTATTTTTAGATCAGGCTTGTTTCTGAATACAGATGCAACTACACAAATGCTTTCTGGTAAAACACCTAAATATAAAATTTATAATTATATTTTGCACATTTTGAATATAATTAGTACCTTTTATTGAAAGCACATGGCTTTGGTTTCACTTTCAAATTTACCTTCAAACATACTGCTAATCCTAGAGGTTCACGTGCTTTTCCTCTCATAGATATGTAATTTTGGATTTGGTTTCCTCAATTCATATTTTTATTCATTTGTGAAATTGGGATCTGTTCTACTTTTAGGTTGCATTTATGTTCTAATACATTTTCTATCGTGCAAAAGGCTCAAGCCACCCTTCATTGCTTTATATTTTATTTTCAAGGACCCTGGCCTTCTTGTAATTTTTAAAGCAATCTTGAGGAATATTGCTCCAGGCTTTCTGTAGGTCTTTCAAATAATGTTCTATGGACACTGGCTGTTTTTCAATCATTTTCAGTCTATGTGCCTATCCATTTTCACAGGAATGCTTTTTTTTTTGGCTTGTTAAGCCACTTAACACTGACATATGAATAATTCAAGCACAAAAAAGGCACCTAATGCAAGGGATAAACCAGTGTTGTGTCTACACATAATTAACAATTCAGCAAAAAACATTTTAACTGTATCTTTTAGCACTTTGTTGATTGCAGCCTGTTGCAAAAACAAATCATTCGAAAAGCAGAGGAAAAAAGAAGAAGCGGCAGGCCTGAAAAAAGAAATCTACTATCCTGACACAGGACAAGAGAGATGCATCATTTACAATTTCCCCCTGGGATTAATGAAATATTCTGAATTTGATCTAGACCTTCAGTTAACCCATCTACTGTTTGCTGAAGCCTCATCAGAAATGATCTCAGTGGATGGGTGGCTGTCAAGAAGCCATTATTAAGGAAGGAAATGGAGAGAAAAGGCTGAGGTATGCTATATTCCATGAAAATGCATTAAAAGTCATTGGCTTAGGTCTTATGGAGTGAATAAATCTAAACTGGAAGTTTCTTTAAATCAAAATCTTTGTTAATACATACAAGGGAGGTCAGGATAGCGGCACAATAGTAAGTGTCTACAGCCATCTATAAAACATGGTGGAGATTCTGTCATGGTTTGGGGCTGCATTTCAAAAAGTGGTTTTGAGGATTTTGTGAAACTTAGTGAAGGTTTCCAAAGACGCATTTTGGAATGCCTTTGAAGAAGCCTGACAAACTATTCCGGAAGACTACTTAAAGAAGTCACAAGAAAGCTTGCCCAAGAGAGCTCAGGCTATGTTAAAGAATAAAGCTGCTCATACCAAATATTGACCTTATTATTGAGCTTATTAAAGTTGTAAAAATTCTGTTTCGTCATATGTACTATATTTTCCATTTTTTCATAAAAATATAAAAGAAATGAAGGGTGGCTCAAGACATTTGTACAGTACTGTTGAAAATCTCAAAGGGTTTAGCAATTTCTTTAATGCAAGAAAGATAAGATTTAATCTTATCTTTTTATATCTGAAAAAGATAGGGATCAATTTATATGAAGGATGGATAATTTCACTTTCACAATGTTACCGACAACACCTTCAGGGGTTTAACACCTGTGCTCATTTGGTATGCCTAAATAGAAAAGCTGAGGCAGAAGGACTGTAATTTAAAAATGCATGTATGAAATTCCATATGAAAGGTAACATTTTCTAGAAATGTCAGTGTGTTTGATGACCAGTAATTTAGCTTCCATACCTCCCAGTTCAGAACTCATCAAACAAAATATATTCTGAATAAACTGCAACATGCTACACCAGAAAATAACAAATGGTGCTAAACACTAACAACAGATTTTTACACTGTGAAGACACTCCTGCCATTTGGGCCATCACATGAATGGTTTGCTAGAGGACTAATGTTATAAACCCACTAGCCTTAAGTGGAAGTAAACTATAAATCTCTGCAACACCGAGTCTGCATCGATGCAGGCTTATTAACAACATCCTTGATGGTGCAGCACATGTTTTGCAACCCATATGGAGGTGACTCCAAACACTTGCAGAAATAAGTTTGGATTATATCAAAGCTGTCTCTGTAATAAAAAAATGAAATCATTTTTGTGAAAAGATTCTGTAAGTTTTTACATTTGTAATGCGCTTTTTGTATTTTTGTTGTTATTAAAGCTAAACTAAAGACCAAAGAATAAAAGACTGATAATGTGGCAGAGTTTTGGAAATGTTGTGAAATGCCTGAATGAAAGTGAAATGTGATGTGTACAATTTCCAGTAAGAGATAGATATGATCTTAATACAGCCATCTAACAGCAACTCAGGGCAAAGATATTTCAAACTTTGCTGCTGTGTTGCTGCTCTACCCCTTAAATAAGATCCCATTAGCATCTGCAGTTAGCTTACTCCCCACAGAATTACACTCATTATGGAGTATGAGGGTTTAGGGCACGGATTGGAACTGGCCCTTGATGTCCACAATCACCTTCTCACCTGAGTAGCATGTATCTCCCTTTGAGCCAGTTGGGTCTCGCCAAGCCTATGGACACAGATCGGAGGAAATCTTCACACACTGTGTTTATCTGTCCAAGGTCCAGGTTGTGGGGTCGACGTCCAGTCGCCCTCCACAGACGCCACAGCCGATAAGTGTCCCGAAAGGTCTCAATACGAGATGCCAGGATGCCACGTGGATCTCGAACAAGCTGGATCACCTAAGAAGGATAAACAGGTTCAACAGGAATAGGAAACTTATTGTACACTTATTGTACACTAAGTCCACTTTGGCATTCAAGATTTATATCAACTGAATTAATTTTCCCATGCTTACAAAAGTTGGCATGGTCTTTAGTCAACATATGGCCAAAGTTCAAGGTTATCCAAATCAAGTTCTACAGATATGGCAATGAAACTGGGGAAGCCATAAAGTCCCTGTAGCACTGATGTCCAGATGTCACAACTCTATTTGGACATTAAAAAAACAAGAGAAACAAAGCACAGCAACCCACTGAGGCAGCCATCTGCTGTCCCAATTTGATTAAAGAGTTTGTTTGAACTTTTTATAAGTTAATGGTCACATAATAAAGACTGTTGGCAAACCACTACTACTGCCCTGTGAGGTCGTGTTGGCTACATGAAGGCCATGTGCCTGTACACATGTTTAGAGTAATTTTGAGGGACTTCAGTTATTGTCACCACATGTTCAATCAATTCCAATTTAGAACTGCATTTACTGGTCACCATCTTTCCACCATTCAATCTACCATGTATTCAACTAGTGAAGAACTGCTAAGTGCCATCTCATAATTTGGCACTTTGAATTTACAGTTAGCACCTTTAACTGTTAATAAAGTTTTCTGCTACTTATTATTTTAGTTGTTCCCATTTGGGGTCACCATAGCAAATCATCTGCCTCCATCTCACTCTGTCTCTTGCATTCTCTTTTGTCACACCAACCCTCTGCATGTCCTCGTTCATTACACTAACCTTCTCCGTGGTTGTCCTTTTTTTTCCTCCTTGGCAACTCTGTCTCCATGTCCAGTGTATCCACTATCACTCCTCTGCACATGTTCAGATCACCTCAACCTGAGCTGTCCTTATGTACTCATTTATAATCCTGTCAGTCCTGGTCACTCCCAGCTCCACCTTCTACCATTTTGTCAGTGACATCATCTCTCCATCCTTTTCATAGCTTCCCTCAGTTCCTCTTTACTAATACTCTTCCTGATGTATTTCCTGATTCACTATTTTTCCTCCATCTGTCCTCCTGTCGCTCCTTTTTCTCCTTCATCAGCTCCTCAAAGTATTCCTTCCATCTTCTCAATACACTCTCGTTACTCGGTTCCAACTCTATCTTTAATCAACCTTTCCAGCTTGGTCTCTCTGTCTTGTCAATCAAGACAAGTCCTTCTCTCGATCCTTAGTGTCCAGCCTCTAATACAACTCACTATAACCCTTTTCCTTTGCCTTTTCCACTTCTCTTTTTGCTGTGTGACTACACTCCCAGTACTCCTGACTACTTTATTCTCTACTTTCATCTGCTATCCCACTTTTTCTTGGCCAGTCTCTTTCTTTGAATACTTTCCCAAATTTCCTCATTCCACCACCAAGTCTCTTTGTATTTGTTCCTCTTTCCAGAGGACGCACCAAATACCGTCTTGGACTATTATCCTCAGCTGCACTTTCTCAGTCAACTTGTAACTTTTCACTACCACCCAGAGCCTGTCTCAGCTTCTCCCTGATTTCTGCCCATACTTCTTCCTTCCTCAATTTCTACCACTAATTCCTTGGCTCTACCTTCACTTGCTTCCTCTTCTTGCTTTCCAAAGTCATCCTACAGACTATCCTCCGATGCTGCCTAGCTACATTATCCCCTGACACCACCTCGTAGTCTCTTACAGGTTGCACCTCCTGTATAAGATATAGTCCAACTGGGTGCACCTTCCTCCACTCTTGTAAGTCACTCTATCCTCCCTCTTCTTGAAATATGCGTTCACTACAGCCATTTCCATCCTTTTTGCAAAATCCACTACCATCTGTCCCTCCACATTCCTCTCCTTAACACCATACCTATCCAATGCCTCCTCAGCTCCTCTGTTCCCTTCACCTACAGGCCCATTGAAGTCTGCTCCAATCACCACTCTCTCTCCCCTGGGAATACTCTCTACCACTTCATCCAACTTACTCCAGAATTCCTTTCTCTCTTCTAACTGGCATCCAACTTGTGGAGCATATGCACTAACAACATTCAGCATCACACCTTCAATTTCCAGCCTCAAAGTCATAATTCTATGTGACACTCTCTTCATCTCCAGAACCTACTCCATTTCTCTTCCTATCTACACCATAGTGGAACAGTTTGAATCCACCTCCAATGTTCCTGGCCTTGCTTCTCTTCCATCTGGTTTCTTCAACACACAATATATCTGCCTTCCTTCTCTATATTATATTAGCCAACTCTCTCTCTTTACCAGTCATACTCCCTACATTTAATGTCCCAACTCTCACCTCCACATCTTTCCTTCTATCTCTCTGCCTCCTAACACTCCTTCCCCCTCTCCTCTTTTGTCTTCAGCCAACAGTAGCAGTTTCCGCTGGCACCCTATTGGCTAAGGGCACTGGAGGTGGTTGATGTTAATCCAGGCCTCGACTGATCCCTTATGGAAGTCATATTATGAATCCACATATTTAATTTGGCAAAGATTTATGCCCTTTCTGACACAACCCTCCCCATTTACCTGGGCTTGGGACCATCACTAGGAATACACTGACTTGTGGCCTCCCGTAGCTTAACCATACAAATTAGGTTGTCCTCATCATCTTTTGACTGTGAAGCTTTAAATCTCATTCAAATCCTCCAGGCTCTTATATGAAAAAATTGAAACTGCAATGGTAAAAGGCATTATGAAATAAATATAATAACATAACTAAAATGATTGTACTACCTTCAGGTTCAGTCTTGGGTCCTCAATGAGTGCCCTAAGGTCACTGATTTGAGGAATCCGAACGGTCTTGATGGCTGTGTGGCGCTTTGCTCTACAGACTTCAGCAGCCAGTGATACATTAAGTGGCCCGCACTTCCTCACACATTCACCCTCATCAGCTAGCACCAGAATCTGCTCCTTTGGGCCCAGTTGAGCCTCACATATAGGTGGGGAGCATAGAGACCGACCTAAGACAGGACACATAAAATATGAGAAACTGTGAGACAGACAATGGATTCCGGAAAAAGCTACAGAAGACAAAGTGCTGATGCATGTCTCTTACTAGCTCCTCGTCTGAACAGCTTATCAGTGGTATGCTTGGCAGGACGGGGTTGTATGTAACTTTCCAGGCTGTTGAGGTGGCAATGATACAGAGCCCTTAACAGGTCTCGAGCTGCTCCCAGCATGACCCTCCTTTCAGCCAGGTTTCTACTCTGCGCCAGCCGAGGAAGTAATGCCAACTGTACATGGTAGAGAGGTTCAAACAAGTAGAAGACCTGGGGTGTGAAAAAATATCGAACAACATATGATCATTACAGAGCACGTCACATACTAAACTGAACACTAGAATTTTGATGGGGAAGATTTTAGTGCTTCTTCAAAAAAGACAGAACTATTATAATTCAATTTTTGTGACATTTCAGACACTTTTAGGTCACATGCTAAATAAGAGGATGTGTGTCGTTGCTGGGAATGCTCCAAGCAATATAAAGTTGTCAAAATACAGATCAGGATTCTGTAGTACACATTCTGCAGTTAATCAAAGTCTTTCTACACTGTGTGCACAGTTATTAGGCAAGTTGCATTTTTCAGGATTAGTTTTCTTCTTCTTCTTCTTCTTCTTCTGGTAAATTTTATTGGCGGTTGGCAAACAACAAAATAGTGCATTACCGCCACCAACTAGTACCCCGTCCACTCGTGTCATCCCGCGACCCCGGCACCATCAGCCAATTAACAACAACAGTGCTTTTGGTCAATCCAAAATGTTAATAAACCTCAAACTTGGATGTAAAGGAAGTGAGGTTTTGTATTTCGCATGCACAACTATTAGACAACTATTAGTGTGAAGAATTATTACACAACTCAAAGAAAAAAATATTCCCATTTCACTTGTTTATTTTCATCTGTTAAAGTGTGAATAACAAACAAACCACTCAAACTATACAAATAAACATTTGTGACATTAAAAAATCAATCAGAGACCAATATAGCCACCTTTCTTTTCAATAACACTCAAAAGTCTTCCATTCATGGAGTCTGTCAGTTTCTTGAGCTCTTGACCATCAACTTTTTGTGCAACAGCAACCACAGCCTCCTAGACACTGTTCAGAGAGGTGTACTGTTTTCCTTCACTGTACATCTCACATTTAAGAAGGGCCCACAAGTTCTCAATAGGGTTTAGGTCAGGTGAGGAATGGGGGCCATGTCATTATTCTTTCATGGCCTTTACTGGCTAGCCACACAGTGGAGTACTTTGATGCATGAGATGGAGCATTGTCTTGCATAAAAATCATGGTCTTCTTGAAAGATGCAGACTTTTTCCTGTACCACTGTGTGAAGAGAGTGTCTTTTACAAAATGGCAGTAGATTTGGGAGTTGAGTTTGAGTCCACCTTCAACCTGAAAGGTTCAACAAGCTCATCTTTAATAATTCCAGCCTATACCAGTACCCCACCTCCACTTTGCTGGCGTCGGAGTCGGAGTTCTATACCCATTGCTGATCCAGCCACAGGTCCATCCAGTTGGTCCATCAAGAGTCACTCTCATCTCATCAGTCCATAAAAAATTTGAAAAATCTGTCTTCACATATTTCTTGGCCCAGTCTTCTGTGTCTTGTTCAGTGGTGGTCGGGTTTCAGCCTTTTTTACCTTGGCCATGTCTCTGAGCACTGAACACCTTGTACTTCTGGACACTCCAGGTAGGTTGCAGTTCTGGAATATGACAGCATTGGAGGATAATGGTTTCCTGGAAGCTTCACGTTTGATTCTTCTCAAATCTTTGGCAGTTCATTTGTGTTTATTTCTCTCAACACATTTCTTGCAACCCTTTTGGGTATTTGGAGCAAATGTTTGATGGTTCTGTGGTCACGTCCTAATATCTTGGCAATTTCAAGAGTGCTGCATCCCTCTGAAAGATGATTTATAGATTTTGATTTTACATTTTAGAGTCTGTTAGATTTTTTTTCTGGCCCATTTTGCCTAAAGAAAAGAAGCTGCTCAATAACTGTGTACACCTGATCTAGAGTGTTGATCTCAAAACCACACGCTCCCTCATTACACAAATGCACATCACCTTGTATGTTTAAATCCAATAGGCATTTGGGTTTATACAGCTTGGAGTTGGAAAGTATTGATAAAAATGATGATATAGTCAAAATACACATTTAACTTACAATTGTGCAGGCAGTGTTGCAGTGTTGTTCTTGTGCGTTTTTCAGTAGTAGAATTTTTTTTAGATCAGCGTTATTTGTTGAGTTGTTTCATCATATACAGTGGGTACGGAAAGTATTCAGACCCCTTTAAATTTTTCACTCTTTGTATCATTGCAGCCATTTGCCAAAATCAAAAAAGTTCATTTTATTTCTC
>VUQH01069277.1:0-21004 GCA_015106775.1 Etroplus canarensis
AGATGGGGGCGGGGCTCCGCACGATACGCGCCGGGAATGTTTGTGTAAACAAGATCCAGCGTGTTCGTCCCTCTCGTAGCAAAGTCCACATGCTGATGGAATTTAGGGAGCACTGTTTTGAGATTTGCATGGTTGAAATCTCCAGCGATTATAAACAGTCCGTCAGGGTGGGCATTCTGCAGCTGGCTAATAGCTGCGTAAAGTTCACACAGAGCTTTCTTAGCATTAGCGCTGGGAGGAATGTACGCTCCGATAATCAGGGCGGTAGTGAATTCACGGGGTAAATAAAAAGGTCTGCATCTAACAGTCATGAACTCCACAACTGATGAGCAGTAGTTAGACACAAGCACAGAGTCTTTACACCATTCCATGTTTACATAAACACATACGCCTCCCCCATGAGTCTTTCCGCTGAGGGCGGCATTTATGTCCATAGGAAACACAGTTAGCCCGGCGAGCTGAATGGCGGTGTCCGGAACACTCTCGCTGAGCCATGTTTCCGTGAAAACAAGGACACAGCAGTCTCTGTACTCACACCATGAAGTTCGCTGGAGTCGGATGTTGTCCAGCTTATTGTCCAGTCCAGCTTATTGTCCCTTGGCGCTGGTCACCATGACAGGGTCTAGAAGGTTTAAGGGCAGCAACAATTGCTTCTCTAAGATGTCTTTCCTCCATTGCATTTTCGTAACACACTGGACATGCATGCACATACTTTTGAATCTATGGTGGAGAGGTTTTACATACTTTTTATACTGCGTACACAAGTTTGTGTTGTCTATTTGCTGCTGTAACATAAAAAAAATTGCTGGCCACTGCTTACTCTGATTGCTATGGAAGCATTAAGGGTGTACTTAGTTTTTCTCTCGTTGCTTCTGCATTTTTTGCCTTAGTTTCTGGTAAATAAATAAATAATGACACAGTGTAATATGTCATATGTTGTTGTTCATCTGAGATTGTATTTACCTCATTTTAAGGTCTGCTAAGGACCACAGATCCACCTGAGGTGCTATTGTGTGAGTATATCAGAGCACTGTACATCATTCATATCATCATATTTTTATGTATTGCTACATCACAAGTACAAAGCACGACACTTGATAACATACCACATGAGTATTTGTATTCAATTAGAGTGACATTCGCCAAACAAGTGAAAGATCCCTGGTTTGATTATAGGTGGGGACGCAAGCCCCTCTCACCATGGAGGGTTGCGTCAGGAAGGGCATCTGGTGTAAAAACCTCTGCCAAATTGCCAATGCAGATTAATCCACATTAGGTTAAACAAATTAACAGTTTTTTTTTCTTTTTTTTGTATTAATGATTGCCTGACTGACAAACATGTTGTGTCAGTTCTGTTCGGTGTATCAGATTAGGGCAGCCTAAAGGGCAAATTTCCACTGCAGCAGTCTACACCTGAATATACAAGTATGACTGGATGCCAGAGTTAAGCTAGTAACCACACCACTGTGAATAAGCCAGTGATTGCAATGCATGAATGGAACAGCTGATGCCAATCAGCTAATAAAAGCACAATGTTTCTGCTGTGCCGAAAGCAATGTTCCAGGAAAACCAGTAGCTAATTTGTCTTTGGAAGAATAAATTAAGTAAAAAATGTAATTATACAGTGCATTTTTTATACAAACACACAGTTGGTGATGGGCATTTGAATGGGTGCTTTCATGCATAAAGCACAAAAAGCATTCAAAGTCATGAATAATCTATAAAATCGCTGATTGTTTTAGTACATCTTTAAATTTTCCCATAAATACTGGGTAGCTTCTTGCATTTTATAGCAGCAGCAGAAAATCTCTACCTTTCAGCAGGCTGGAAAAGAAAAGAAATGGTTAGAACATGTTTATCTAGCCTTATTTCAATGCAAGAGAAAAGAAACTGGTATGAAAGGCACTGTAAAAAGGCAGATGTGATGCGGTTACAGGCTCAGTGCAACATCAAAGAATGGCAACATGTCCGCTGAGCCGACCACATCCCTTCAGTATTTAACCTAATATCACAACGTTGTTAGTGAAGTGTGCTTGGCCTGAGCACGAGCGTGCCAGCTAATTGCCAACAGCCAGCACTCAAAGGCAGCCGACCTGAAACTTCAGAGCTTTAGAGGGAATATGGTTTGACACTGTTTTGAAGGTCAGCTTCTTCTGCATTCAAACCCCAACAGGTCCCTCCCTCTAGGGTGCCCCATCCTGCTGAAAAGGCGATCACAGGAAACTGGAAAGGCGTATTGTTCTCTCTTTGCCTGGTGACCCTCACCGCCCCATTAAAATCTAGCCTGAAACTCTGCCTGAGGGTCTCCAGCCATCATCGGCACGCAGTCTCGCCAACGCATTGCATAATAATGAGACAGTGGGGAGCAGGAGGAGCAGTATGGGGTTGGGAGGGAGGGGTCTTTGAAGTGTTAGTTTTCATTGGTCACCATACAGAATTAATGGCAGACTGATGCTCGATTATTAGCAGGTTTATTACTGAGTTTGATGCAGGAGGAGCTGCGCTTTGAGTGCAGGGAGAGCTGCTGGTCCCATCCAGGTGATTTTGTGTGCTGACTGTTAATGGAAAGACACACAGAGATATTATTATTCATTCTGCTGACTTGCCAAAGCATTATTACCTCCACCTTGGAGGTTTTTCATGTGGTGGTTTGTTTGTCAGCCTCTGTGTCAGCAGGATATCTAAAAACTTTTAAGACTTGAAAGTTGGGTATCAGACTGGATAATAAGACCATCATCAGATTTTGATGGGATCCACATAATATAGTGCAGAACCTGCTTTAATGATTCACTTAAATCACTTTCATTTTAGATGTAGCTCTGGTGAGCTAACTGTAAGTTTTTCATAATTTAAACTTTAACCTTATTTTGAATTATCCAAGTGTCTGACTTCATTGCTCCAACTGTAAAGTTTAGTGGAGGAGGGATAATGCTATGTGTTTGTTTGTTTTCCCCAGGTGGGGACACGAGTCCCTCTCATTATAGAGAATTGCGTCATTAAGGGCACCCCTCAGCATGTTCTCCTTCACTACATCCATGAACCTTCTCTGTAGTCTTCCTCTTCTCTTCCTGCCTGGTAGCTCCATCTTCAACATCCTTTGTCCAAAATATTTACTATCCCTCTTCTGAACATGTCCAAACCATCTCAGCCTTGTCTCCAAACTTCTCAACCTGAACTGTCCCTCCGATGGACTCATTTCTAATCCTGTCCATCCTGGTCACTCCCAGCGAAAATCATAGCATCTTCAATTCTGCCACCTCCAGCTCTGCCTCCTGTCTTTTTGTCAGTGCTACCGTCTTCAAACCATATCTGCACTCTCTTCTTCACCTCTCTTGTGTTCAGTCCATTGCTTTGGAATGTTGATCCCATTTAATTAAACTCATCCACCTTCACTACCTCTACTTCTTGCATTTTTAGCATTCCGCCTGCCTCCCTCTCATTTATGTACATGTACTCTGTCTTGCTTCTACTGACTTTCATTCCTCTTTTCTCCAGTGCAGACCTCCACCTCTCCAGGCTCTCTTCCTCCTCATCCCTACTCTCACTACAGATCACAGTGTTGTCTGTGAACATCATAGTCCACGGAGACTCCTACCTGACCTCATCTGTCAACCTGTAAGCCACTGCACCTGTAGTATAGTGGCTTGCACATTCATCTGACAAGCAAAAGGCCCAGGTGGGGGCACGAGACCCTCTTACCAGGGAAAAGAGCACCCAGTGTAAAAACCTCTGTCAAATTACCGATGCAGCTTAATCCGCTGTGGTGACACCTTGGGGAGAATACAAGGGAGCAGCTGAAGGTAAATGATAACTCTAGAACACAGTGCAATATTAGAGAACACCTGATTGAAAAGACAGCAGTGAAGCATCAAGTAATGGGCAAACTGTACTGAAATGTCAAGTTTAATTAAATACACTGGACTGTTGTGGGCTAATGAGTATTTGATTATGTCTGTTTGATAAGATGATATAGAGAATATGACAGAATGTGGCAGTTTAAAATGATATGCAAAGAGGTATCCTACCAGGCCTCGGCATCCTACCAGGATCTTCCAGTCTCATAAAGGCTGGGAGGGAGTGAGGGCGGGAGGGAGTGAGGGCGGGAGGGTGGACCAGAGGATTTCCCAGAAAAAAAATGCCTAACAGCTTCTTTGTTTCAGAAAAGAACAGCACACTATGCAGTGGCAGAAAGAAGGACTCTGAATAAAATGATTTCCAACCTGGACAATGCCCAGCACCCTTTGCACAACACATTCAGCAGCAGATTTCTTTCCCAGTCCCGCTCCACAGCCAGACTCAGAAACTCTTTGTTCCTCTGCCATAAGAGTGTACAACAGCTCTCAGTTAAGGGAGGTGCCTGATAGGTACTACTGCAAGAAGGGCACCCAGAAGCATGTTTGCCAACAGCCATTAAGCTACAAAAATAGAATACCCAACTACCAGGCTTCTGACTGCAGTTATTATGCTGAGTGTTTTGTTAGCTGTTAATATATTTTACTGGATGTATTTTAAATTATTTCCTGTATTTTAAATTCAATGTTTTGCATAATTGAAATTATTTTCAGCACTTTAAAGTATCTGAAGTATTTTAAATAAGGCAATAATAGATAAATAAGATAAACAAGACAGCTTCTGGACAATCAGCGATGTTGACGAGATATGCACCAAGGAAGTGTAAAAAAAAATTATTTTGTGCTGGAGCCTATCCCAGTTTTGACTGGGTAAAAGGTGGGGTACATCATGCATGGATTGCTAGTCTTTCGCAGGGCTAACACAGACACACAACCACCCACACCTGCAGCCAGTTAGGAGTTGCCATTTAGTTCCCCAGCCAGCTAGTGGATTCGAGCCCAGGACCTCCTTGCTGTGAGGCAACAATGATAAACACCTTTCCACCATGCCACTCCTTGTGATTGACTCACAAATATTTAAAGCTGCCAACTTCAACAGATTGACTAAATCATTTTGATTAAACCTTGCCTTCTTCTATTAAAGGCTGATTTACAGTACTGTGTTGTTCCTTTGCAGAGCCTACATGCAGCTTTGCAGACATGTTGTAGCTTTTTATGGTCACCAGGAGGCAGTTTTAAAAAACAACTGGTCTGTGAGCTACTTTTGCTTTCTGTTGATGATCCTTCAGCCAGCTGCAGGGTGTTAAAGCCAATGACAAAGACAAAAAGTAGCCTTTGCAGGAACTGTCTATGATTTTGAAAGTTTTTAAATGTTTTTTCCCCATACTGTGGGAGCTCTGCTGTCACTCCCTTCTTGTCCTTCTTTTCAACCAATCAACCATCAACCTACACACAGCATCAATCATATCGAGCTACGTGTTGTTACGTTGGCTCTGTGTGGGCAAATACCAATGCAAATAGACAACCTTAATACCAGTACCACCCTCAGGTCTGCATGCTGAGCCCTCATTGTGCACACATGATTGTGTATCCACATCAGACAGTAAAATCAGTGGTGCCAGGAGAATAATCTCCTGTTGAACTAAAGAAATGATTATGGATTTCACCAGAAAACTGCAGACAGCTTTTTACACACTGTGGGTCTGTGGTGGAGAGAGTGGACAGTTTTGTGGTTGTGGTCACTCCACATAAACACCATTGTGAAGAAGGCCAGACAGCATCTCTACCATCTCGGAGTTTGCTTATCAGGCCAACCATTTGACTGTTGATACAATTTCCATTGCCCTCCACTCAGTCCTCACCCACCTAGAAACAAAGAACTCATATGTGAGAATGTTATTCACAGACTTCAACTCAGCATTCAACACAATCATCCCCCTGCACTTATTATATAATCTAGATCAATGGGGCCTGACCATCTCTCTCAGTAACTGGATGCTAAACTTGACCACAAGCAGTTTGAGTAGGCAACAATACTTCACGATCAGCGCTGGGGTCCCCCAGGGGTGTGTGCTCAGTCCCCTGCTCTTCATCCTGCTGACTCGTGACTGCTTCCCAACCCATGGCATCGACATCTTCATCACATTTGCAGATGGTACAACTGTGGTGGGTCTCGTCAGCAACAACAATGGGAAGAACTACAGGAGTGAGGTGAACCAGCTGGCCAAGTGGTGCAGTATAAACAGTCTCTCCTTAAAAGTGGAGAAAACTAAGGAGATGGTGATTGATTTCCAGAGAGCACACACCCAACACCCCCCACCGACCAGTGCATCAGTGGTTCTGCTAGGTTTCTAGGTGTGCACATCATAGAAGATCAATCCTGGAAAACAAGCTCGCCAAGAAAGCACAGCAATGCCTCTACTTCCTCCTCAAACTGAGAAGAACATCATGAGCTCTTTCTGCCAAGGCACCATTGAAAGCATCCTGGCCAGCTGCTGTGGTTTAGAAATTCCACCCCCTGTAATTGCAGGCACTAGTCAGCATTGTGGGCCACTTCACCCACCCCTCACACAGATTCTTCAGTCTTCTGCCCTCAGGGAGGAGGTATCAGAGCCTCTGTGCTTCATCCACCAGGCTGTCAGGCTGAACTCTCTCCCCTCTCTATCCCCCATTGCCTCCAGAAAGACTGAACTATAATCCAGACACAGACACACACTGTCTCACATCCAGCACCAACCACTCTGAAGTATACGCATACTGCTGCCACTGTCAAACATAACTAAGTATGTGTTTGTGATTATTTCTGTATTTTGCATTGCAGTGTATATAGATCTTCTCTTTTTCCAACTAGCTCCACTAGTTGTATATAGACTTAATAATTTTTAAATACCTCATATTTATAAGGACTATTGCATATAAGCTTATTATTATTATTATTATTATTATTATTATTATCTTTGCTGTAATGTTATTGTTATATTTAATGATGGTGGTAATGACAGTAATAATAATGAGGCATAGATGGAAACACAAGTCCCTCTAACCACAAAGAATTGTGTCAGGAATGGCATCCGGTATAAAACCACTGCCAAATTAAGAATGCCGATCAATCTGGTGTGGAAAACCCTTGGGGAGAATACAAGGGAGCAGCCGAAGATACATTTAATAATAATATAATTATAGAAATTACTTAGACATTTATCTCCTTTATTTCATTTATCTCTTTTATCGCCTGTATATTTGTGTTTACATATATATATATGTGTGTGTGTGTGTGTGTGTGTGTGTGTGAGGAGAGAGAGAGAGAGAGAGAGAGAGAGAGAGAGAGAGAGAGAAACGCTGATAAAGTCTAATTTGAGCTTTGAAAAACTACAAGTCCCTTCAGCTTCGGTTAATGCTACTGCGCATGCGTAGGGCACTACCCTTGTGATTGGTCAACAAACGTGATCCAAGATGGCTGTTTGCTTTTAGCAGTCAAGCTAGCAGCTTTCTAGCTTAAAAGAAGCTGTTTGCAATACGGAAAGTGGACACATGTTGACAGAAAATGTTCGGTTTTTGTTATACTGCGCCTACATTGATTTCACAGCAGCAATGCTGGCTTCACTAGGTACACCTCTTCAGCTGCACTTTTAGGCACTTCTGTAGAGTTATAGGTTTGTATTTTTCTAATTAGTTTGTATTTTCATTTTGTTTTGAGCTTCTGTTGTCAGTTCAGTTTCAGTTTGTGGATTTACTCTGGCAGCACTACATACAGGTGAGGCGATCACAAGGAGTGGTGTGGTGGTAAGGTGGTTATCACTGTTGCCTCACAGCAAGGAAATCCTGACCTCGAATCCACTAGCTGGCTGGGTGCCCCCCACATGGAGCCCACACACTCACCCCCACACCCTTAGGAGTCTCCCATGGGCACCCCAGCCTCCCCCCAATGACAAAATACATGCTGAGTTAGGTTAGGCCATAACATTTTGAAGTTATATACACCAATCAGTGCAGCATTGTGACACTGCATATCTCTTCACCTGGGATATAGTTCACATATTGGATACTGCACTTAGGCCTCGTAGATGTGGCCTCTATGTGCATCTCTTCTTCTGTTTTCTTGCTGTTGTGACACGGGGTGGCATCACACATCCTGGCAGTTAGGAGACACATCCGCCCCTTCGTAGTCATTTCTGTTGGAGATCACAAGTTCCGCTCTATAGTCAATCTTCATCGGTTGACCTTCCCAGTACTTGTCGAGTCTTCTTTTGAAGGTGTTGATGTTCGCCGATGTTACCACTTCCTCAGGCAGACTATTCCACACTCGGACTACTCTGTATGTAAAGCTATATTTGCGTATGTCCAGTCTGGTTCATTTATGGTTCGGCTTTACTGAATAGCCTCTAGTAGACGTGTTTGTGCTTCGCTCCAGGAGTCCATGTGCTACCTTTGCATCATATCTACATTCCTTAACTTAATATTTTGAAAACCTCTCTCATGTCTCCCCTGATTCGTCTGGAAGCCAGAGAGGGCATGTTGCGTTTTTTTTTTTTCAGCCTTTATTCATATGGCAGCTCACTGAGACCTGGCATCAGCTTGGTTGCTCGATGCTGGACATTTTCTAATGTGTCTTATGTTTTTTCAGATGGGGAGTCCAGATCTGATTGGCATATTCCAAATGTGATTGCACCAGTGACCGAAACAGCATGGGAAAGGTTTCTGTATCTAGGTACTCAAATGGTACTTAGAGGTCAGTATTTATTAAAGGTGGTCCAAGAAAGGAACAGTGGTGAACCGGTGGAGTCCATGCCTCAAAGGGTCAAGGCTGTTTTTGCAGCAAAAGGGGGCCTAGTAATATTAGAATCATACAGGCATTTACAACATACCAAAACAAATATCAGAACATGAACCCAAATTAGTGGCAAAAATATATGCATATTAACAATATTTATATTATTGTTAATGTAGATCTGTATGTATGTATGTGAGGGCAGCATAGAGGATTGGTGGTTAGCACTGTGGCCTTATAGCAAAAAGGTTCCTGGTTTGAGGTTCATTTTTTTCTGTGTGGGATTTGCATGTTCCTAAAAACCTCAAAAACACTCTTTCTAACCAAATACTTAGGCTGGACAGCATTACTTTGGCTTTCAGTGACACTGCGAGGAATCTTGGAGTCATTTTGACCAGGATATGTCCCTTAATGCTCACATTAAACAGATATGTAGGACTGACTTTTTCACCTCCACAGTATCGCCAAAATTAGAAACATCCTGTCTCAGAAAAAATAGTCCATGCATTTAATTTGCTATCTGGCTGTTTTAAAAGCTCCCTAAAAACCTTCAGTTGATCGAAAATGCTGCAGCGGGAGTACTGAAAGGGACTAGAAAGAGAAATCATATTTCCTCTCTGTTGGCTTCACTTCGTTGGCTCCCTGTTAAGTCCAGAATTGAATTTAAAATCCTTCCACTCACATACAAAATATTGAGCAATCGGGCCCCATCCGAGTTTAAAGCCCTCATTGTACTATATTATCCCAATAGAGCGCTTCGCTCTCAGCATGCAGGCCTACTTGTGGTTCCTAAAGTTTTTAAAAGTGGAATGGGAGGCAGAGCCTTCGGCTATCAGGCCCCCCTCCTGTGGAACCAGCTCCCAGTTTGTATTCAAACACCCTCTCTCTACATTTAAGATTAGGCTTCAAACTTTCCTTTCTGATGAAGCTCATAGTTAGGGCTTAGTTATGTCTTGTGATGGGCTGGTCATTCCTTCTCCACACACCTCTTTTCACTCGCCATGTATTTATTTGCTACATGGCTGCCCTCCTTGAGCCTGGTTCTGTTGGAGGTCTCGAGTTCTTGCTCAAAGATTGTCTGATTGTTGGAGTTTCCTCTCTAATACTGTAGGGTCTTTACCTTACAGTGTACAGTTCCTTGAGGCAACTTTTGTTGTGAATTGATGCTGTATAAATAAAACTGAATTGAATTAAACATCAGTCTAAACATAAAATCAAAAACACAGTCAGGTGTATTTGGATATATACTTTATTTAACTAGTGTCATTGGTGATATCATTATAGTAGTGTTACAAAAACATAATTTCGTTTTCTATACCCGTGTGGTTCTTTTCCTCACTCTGACATGATGGTTGCAGAGGTAGTGGAAAAAACTGACACAATCTGAATAATGCTGTACAGGATCGTTGCCCTGATGAGAAAGCACACATAAAGTCTGCTACTAAAAAGATGAAATAGACTGAGATTAGTACTGCTGAGACACACTACAGTACAGAGGTCCAAAGACGCCACACAAAACAGCACATAAATGTGTTCATACATAGAAATTCTTGGATTCGTGACTATGTGTACAAAGCCCATAAACACAATACAAAGTCAGACCGAACAAATAATAAAAATACTTAGATTCAGTGCTACACATTCTCATATCATCAGCATATTTGTTCACATGTGTTTTAAATCTTAAGTGTTTTTTTTGGGTTTTTTTACTTTTAGGTACATAAGCTTATTATTTACAGAAAAAAAGAGACTGCAGTAATGCGTAAACATTCGGTAAGCACAAGCAAGGACATAAATTAACCCCCAATTGTTGTGGTTAAAGCAACAGCATTGTTTGTGTTTGCAAAGGTCGGTTTAGCACAATAAGGCACGGTTAGAAGAGTTCATTCTGCAAATTGGAAATTTTGATGTTGAAAAAAGGTAGTTTGGAATGCAAAAATTGAGAAAAACTTAAATTTATAGTTTAATTCTTATATAATAACAAAACATTCAATTTTACTGTAGTACATTCAGGCCCAGAACACATCAGTCAGAGTCAAAACTGATCACTAAAAGTAATTTGACCAATAATGAGACAAGTTTAACTCCAGTTCTAATAAAACTGGTTCTCCGGTTCAGCCATATAATTTATCATCTTGATTGTTTCCTTCTCTTTATTGATACAGTTTTGAATGGTGTAAACTCCAATTTGCTGTCATCTCAACAAGCTGCAAAGTGCTGTCCAGTTCAACTCTGACTAACAGTAAAGTGGCATCTTTTCCATTCTGTACACATTGCACACATCAGGATAATAAATTAACCTATTTAATAATTAGCTGTGTTTACAAAAATAAAGCCAGAGGGCATAGGGAAATTAGTATTATTTTAAATTTAATCTCTCTGATAAATTTGGTCTTAAAATCAAAATAAATCTCTTGCTTCTAAATATGTACATAGGATGTACAAAGGAAAAGAAACAATCTATAAGACGCCGCACTTTATAATTGATAAGGCTGTTGGTGTCTGTCATTCAGTCAGTTTTCCTTTCAGATTCAACTATTGCTATTTCCTATTTATTCTTGGAATGAACTTAAAAAAGCAAATTTATAAAATGTTTTCATGGGCTTGCCGTACAATGTATATTAAGAATACCATAAAATTCCAAGGATTTCTTACTTTACCACAGATTTAATATAGTCATTTTTATAGTCTTTTTTTCTAGTTTTTATTTTTTCTCCTGAATTACCACTGCACTAAAATTATTTATACTTCACCTGCAGTAGGAACAACACCCTTATTTTTACTTATGGGGAAAATGTGCATTGAAAAGAGGATTGGAAGGAACAGTAAGCTGACATTGATTTATATTCGCCTTATTTTTATATTACAAGACTTAATTTTGTCCTATTTGTATACTTAAACCTACAAATACCAAGAAATTAAATTCTAGTGGAAGAAGAGACAAGAAAAGGGGAGAAAAAGGAAAAAGTTCTTATGCATTTATCCCATGAGACTTAAACCTTATTTCAAAATTATAATTAGGTAAATGTTAAGCTCCCTTTCAACAGCCTTGCTTTCTTTGCCTTTTGGTCTTGGGGGATTTGAAACCAGCAGGGGGCAGTATTATTTGGTAGAAAGCGAATGTACAGCATTCTGTGAGCATAGTGACCCTTATTCCATTAATTAAGTGCAAGTAAGATAAAGGTAACATTCACAAAGCGTAAGTGTTATTTATCACTTGAAGTCAGAAGGAGGACACTGACATGACAGTACATAAAGATACTGTCTAACAGTGGCATCGAAGCTGTGAACTAAATGTATTTCTGGCAATTGAGTCCAAACAGGTGTATTAGCAGTCTAAGTTCGTGTCATTCATCCTTAAAAGAAAATATTCATAAAACTAAGTCTGGGTCCAAAAACGAGCTTAAAGAAAATAAAGAGCTGAACTGAGTAATTAAAAAATCTGTTTACAAGAAAAAACATTCAGTCGTGAAAAATAACAATTTCTCAGAACTCCATGCAGGAATGTGAAAAACTAAGTACACCCATGATTCGGTAACTTTTAGGGCCACGTCTGGCAGCAATAACTAAAAGTTATTGTTTCTGTATGACTTTATCAGTCTCTCACATCATTGTGGAGGAATTATGGCCCACTCATCTGTACAGCGTTGCTTCAGTTCATTGAGGTTTGCATTCGTTCATGCACATCTCTCTTATGATTCCACCACAGCATTTCAGTCAGGTTAAGGTCTGGCCTTTGTCTGAGCCATTGCAGCATCTTGATTCTTTTCTTTTTCAGTCTTTCTTATAACCATTATTCAATTTCCCCCTGGGATTAATAAAGTGTTCTGATTGTGATTCTTTCATAGATTTGCTTGGATTGTTATCCTTTTGCATAACCCTATGTTAGCCAAGCTTTAACTTTTAGGCAGAGGGCCTCACATTTCACTCTAGAATACTTTGGTATACGGAGGAGTTCACAGATGGCTCGGTGACTGCAAGGTCCCCAGGTCCTATGGCTGCAAAGAGCCTAAACCATGACCCCTCCACCACTGTGCTGGGCAGTTGGTATGAGGTGTTAGTGCTAAATACTGTGTGCTATATGGACAAACATCTCCACTTTGGTTTCTTCTGTGCAAAGGACATTGTTACAAAAGTCTTTTGGTTTGTTCAGATGCGATATTACAAACCTGTCATGTTGCTATGGTCTTTTTGGACAGCCTTCTCCTGGCAGCCAAACATACCATACTTTTTCAGTTTTTCTCTAATTGCCCTGTTATGACCTTTAACACTTAACGTGCTATCTGAGGTCTGTAGGGTCTGAGATGCAACTCTTGGGTTTTTTGAACAGATTAATTTACTGGGACATCTACTCCTGGAATTGTGGAATTGTAGTAACACACACCTGAATGCTTCAGATCAGCAAAACCTCTGCTTTTAGAGAGGTGGTTACACATGCTGATGATCAGTTAATCAAGTGTCTTTGATTTGCAGGACTGCTACTTATCCTCTTAATTCCTATGGAAGCAGTAATGGTGCACTTAGTTCGGGCTGCATAGAGTCCTGTGAAAACATAATTTCTTTACGTGACTGCAGCAGTGGTTTGAAACAGCCGTCCACCGATAGCCATCCCCAAGTTCACGCAACCAAGCAAAACAGCAGCTGATTCATCTTTCCCCACAAACCCACTTACAGAGGATATCACAGCACTGTTCACTGTTATCATGAGGTAAAGATGAGACACAGTTGAGCCACTGCTACACAGCTGGATATCTGTTTTCAAGACGCTGAGTACACAGTTAAGTATTTAAAGAGGGAGAAAAGAGACAGTTTATACGTTAATGAGCACTCTGAGAAATGACAATTAGTTTTAATTCAAATCTGTTTGGCTTACTTATCTGTGGCAGGATATCATTTGGTCAGCTTTAGCTCCAGGTTTCCAGACAGAAACTGATCAACAGCACAGCAGGGTGACATTTACAAAAATACACATGGAATGGATAGAATAGTGAACAACACTGACACATTTATAACAGTTATATGACACAACCATCCAGTATTCTGAGTCCATACTACACACATAGACTTGATTAGCATTCATTAATTAGTAGGATATTCCTTCATATTTTAAACATACTGGTGTGGGTGTTGTTAGTGACTGAGTTAGTGAGAAGACGACAGCATACAGAACACAATTACTTAAAGCTTTAACATTCCCATACAGATGTGTTAGGAGACAAATGGAGCAGATTGCATTGATTTTTTGTGAGTTTTAAAGTTAATCACAGCAAAAAAAAAAGTGAGTCACATTTACCACAAAGAATTTTAGCTTTTTATAATACTATCAAGTATTTACTATACATCTCCCCTGCACTGATTACAATACATTTAAGGCAATGTATCACAGAATGGAGTGTCTCTGGTCGTTATAAATACATCTCCCTGTATAGCTGCATTACAATATGAGTATGAGTATATTGCTCATGGGCTCCATGTGTAGAAAACCACTCAATCTATGGGTTTTGGTCATTAATACCTTATGAAGGCCCACAGAGGAAATTACATTCAACCACAATTAAATTCACTGAATTGCAGCAATTTCATTATGAAGTTTGGAGTGAGGTGTGGCCATTTCTCTTTTAGAGAAGCACACTGTATATGAGTATGAGGCTATGAAACCCAAGACATTTAATGCAGCATTTAATGACTTGACCAGAGCTGGGACATTTGTGCAGGTTTTACTACACAAAGTTACAGTTCTCAGGTGGGCAGCAAAATACACGTGGCACCAGCTGTGAACACATCTGTTCCTTATTTATGGAAGTGGGAATTTTAGGGCACCCAGTTGCCATGTGACACATAGCACAATTAGGAACCTTCCCACTCCTGACAAGTTTCATTTTAAAGGTTGATACTTCGAGAACGGGCGTATTCATCATTATGGCCAAAGGTAATTCATTAAATTGTTTTGCTTCGTAGACTGTCTGTGCTAACAACTTAGCACCATCCATTTATCTTGACTGATATGCTATAGAAAGGGTATGAATAGAATCTAGAAATACCCCACATTTAAAAAAAAAAAACATCAAAAATACAACAGCATAAACCATGTTAATTGTGGTGTGAACCCAAAGCTTGAGAGTACAGACTGTATATAAAAGATGGATTTAGCCACTGTAATGCCACTCATTGGTTAGTGAAGTCCCAGTGTGAAGCCTCAAGCTGAGCATTTTCTCCTTCACCGTCTTGGTTTTTTGAAATGAACTGATTTATGGTATCAGTGTGTCAATCATAAGGTAGGCCTGCCCAAAAGCATACCCTGCTTTTCCCTTCTTTTGACTTCAATGTGTACAATGAAATGTACCTTTCGGCTGCTCCCTTGTATTCTCCACCAAGGGGTCACCACAGCGGATTAATCCGCATTGGTAATTTGACAGAGGTTATATGCAGGATGCCCTTCCTGACGCAACCCTCCATGGGGAGTGGGGCTTGTGTCCCCAGTGTGAACAATAATTTACAAACATTAACTTCATACTGTCCATCCATTTTCTGCCATTTATCCAGGCCCACATCGTGGTTGCAGTAGTCTTAGCAGAGCCACCCAGACTGCCCTTTCCCTGTCCACATTTTCCAGATCTTCTGGGGGGACACTGAGGTATTCCCAAGCCAGCTGAGAGATATAATCTCTCCAGTGTGACCTGGGTCTGCGCCAGGGCCAACTGCCTGTTGTTCATCCCCAAAACACCTCACCTAGGAGGCATCCTAGTCAGATGCCTGAACCACCTCAAAGTGAAAGAATAGCAGCTCTACACTGAGTTCCTCCCAAATGACCGAGCTTCTTACCCTATGAGGGATGGATAGATAGATGAGAATTCATGTTGTTTTCAATAAGCCTCAAAACTAGCGACCGAGGCCATAAACTTATGAGAGGTGTTTTTCATGAACTTCCATCCAACAAAACTACCTTATATCACCCCCTTGTGGCCATTATGAAGAATGCATGTTTAAGGCACTTCAGCGCAGGCTTCACTTTTCAAACCTGGAGGCTTTTTTAGTCATCTTTTATCCACAGTCTGTGTGTTCAAGACATCACCAATACTGGACACTGGTTTAAGTGAAAGAAATGTCTTTCGAACCAACAAGAAAAATATCAATTCTTCCACTAACTTCACCTTTGTTTGTGAAGTAGTCTTATCTTAATTTGAACATGTGGATTCAGTTTGCTGGTGCTGTTGGAATAATGGCAATGCAGTGATGCTGCATTCAGGTCATATCGGAAGACACAGCAGGAAGAACAGAATGGTGCTTTTTGCCGGGACATGGTGAGCTTATTGAATTAATAAATTATGTGTCAATTATATGGATTTGCTGCTATGATCGCTTCCACTTCTCACAGTTTACAGTACAGAAACAACTTTTACTTACAGGTGTTAAGTCATGCCAGTGTTTTCCCCCAAGCTGCAGTGTCTACAATATTTCCGATATGAAATGAATGTGGTGAAAAAGAAAATACAGTCAGTACTATGGTGTTTTCCACAAACATTTTTGACTCCTAGCCTCTTCACATGCATACAGTATGTTAAACTTTCTAAATGGTTCTGTTTTTGTCACTGCTAATATGAAAGAGATATAAACCCTCACAGCCTCCTACGACATTAGTGTGCACTTTGGCAGTTAGTTAGTTTTAGAGAAGTAGAGGACCCCAGATAGAGCCTGGTGGAACATCTGGGGGCACCTCTTAGCTTGGGCTCAGTTTGATCGTTGTGGAAGGTGTGGCAAGATTGCAGCAAAAGTAACAGTGAGGTGTTGGCAGATTAGAACAATCTAGATGTTGGTTTCCCGCTGCATAGGTTGCTCATCTTTCTGACTTTCGTCAACTGGTTCCTCAGCCTCCTTTTGATCCTGAACGTGGTCTGGATCTTCTGTCTCAGTTCGTTTGTACATCTCTGCGTGCTTGCGCTCACGGTCCAAGAGTCTGTAGTTAATGAAGTTTCCAATGAAGAGCCAAATACTGGCCAGAATCACAATAGCTCCGCAGCAAAAATACATGTACTTGTAATTTTCTGTGACATCAACCAGTTTCCCTGCAAGACAGTACACAATTTAGAAAAAAAACATTAAGGTATCTCCACAGTTAACAAAATTTACAGCATCACATGTAGAATTGAGATACACTGAACAGGAAATATGTCTCGTAGTCAACTATTGTCCTTTAGGATTTGACTAAAATTTTTGGAATAGTTTGGAAATACACTATTCAACTGGTTAACTTGTGGGGGCAAAGTCCTAAATTTGTTTTCTGGGTTGGTATCATATTATATGACCAACTGTAGTAGTTGAACAAGTAGTTACTGCAAATAGAGACTACCAATCTTTTATAATGACCTTACTTTTTCTGTGGCCTTTAAATAGCTAAACCTAAGAGCCAGGCGCATTAAATACAACAGAAAGGGATAAGTGAATAAAATATGTTCACAAATAGAAAGACTATACCTGCTAATGGTGGACCAATGAGAACTGGGCAGCACTCCACAATGGTAGTGAGTCCCACAGCGCTGGAGAACCTCTGAGCTCCAACCAGATCCATCAAGGTCTCAAACAGTACTGAGCTGACCATACCGAAGGCGAAGCCAAAGAATATCGAATACACCACCAAGCCAGTGTAGCTTTCAACCAGTGGACATAGGATATGGCACACCCCATTGTAGAGCACAGCAAAGCTGAAGAAGTACTGAATTTTGGGCCGGATCCAGCGTGAGTTGGCCAGTAGCCCCATGGAGGGCCTGGCAAACATGTCAACAAAAGCCAGGATTGAGAGCAGGAAGGCAGCTGAGTACTCATCTATACCCATGTCCTTTGCATAGGCAGCAAGGAAGACAATAGGTGCGAAGAAGCCTATGAACATGATGACATTGCCTGATAGGTAGATGAGAAAGCCACGATGCTTGAAGAGGGATAAGTCCAGATATTTGTTGAGTATTTTCCAGGCACTGCGCTTCTCTTTTGTTGTGGTCGTAATGACGGCCAACTCTTCATCCTTCTTGACCTTGCTGGGTGGAGGTCCTAGAGGCCTCATGAGTGAACCTGCCACACAGCAGTTGAGCAGCAGGCCACCCAAAATGAGGAAGCTCCCTCTCCAGCCAAAGTGATTGAAGAGATACTGGTTGAGAGGAGCCAGTGTGCTGAGGAAGACTGGACTGCCTGCCATTGCCAGCCCATTAGCAATAGGACGCTTCTTATAGAAGTATTTGCCTATCATGGTTAACGCTGGCTGCAGGTTGAAGGCTAGCCCCAGACCTATGAAGAAAGAAGTATATTAGACCACAGAGCATCTTTGAAAGGACATGATTTATTTTTTTAACAGGCTAAGATGCAAAACAACAAAGGTAAGTATCACTGGTCATTTTGTTGTGCATTTCAAGCTTTACAGTTTTATATTGTGAGGTCATGAGAACAGTTTCAAATTATGCACAGATCAATAAGATCCTTTTCTTAAAATGCCTCCTCGTGCAGTCCCTCAGTTCATTTTCTCAACTAAATCATTTTAATCCCTGTCTCTTTAAGGCCCCTAAAAGCCCACTTTTTTATGATTGACCAACTTCTAGAAGTCTGCTGTGGGGCAGCACCCAGTTCTTGTGAGCTATACTGAATGTCCTTCATGGCCATGTTGTGCCTGGAGCAAATGACCATATAAAGAAATCTATGTCAACATGACGTCAGCTCAGCAAAAAAAAAGAGAGAAAAAACATCAGAGCATTCAGAGCAGTCTGATGGCTGAGCTTTGGCTCACATGCGTACCAGTTATCTATGTTTTCCTCATCATTTGAAACTTTGTCCCAAGTTTTATTAACATCTGACAGTGTAACACCACATTCTAACACTGTATCGTTCAAAGCACACCATCACAGAGTTGTTAATATGGTTGTAGACTCTCAGTTTTGTTAAAATAGAAGCACTGTGGCTGTTTGATTTATAAGCAGCCCTAGATGTATTTACTTGCATACTTTCACAATATATTGTACTATATAAAGGTTTTGATGTTGAGGTCCATTTATCACTCAATAAGACCTGTTGCCACTCTTTTCAGTCCAGTTCTTGTGTAATCTGGCATACCTCAGCCTTTTCTCCCTGTTTCCCTCTCTTAAGAATGGCTTCTTGACAGCCACCCTTCTGCAGAGGCCATTTCCTATGAGGCTTCTGCAAACAGTAGATGGATCACCTAAGTGCCAGATGCAGCTCTCGGGTCCTTTGTCAAGTATTTTCTGGACTTTTCCTATTTCTTAAGAACGTGACTTTCAGATACTGTTCATCTGCTGTACATAGATTTTTTATACCTGCGAATGTGTCTTTTGTCCCTCACTAGTACAATTTCCTCACACTTTTTAAGGACACACTCCACACCATGCTAAGATATGCCAAGTATTTAGCTAAAAGAGCTTTGGGAATCACCTTTTTGTTGCAGAAATACTATTTTATTCTTGTCCTACCTACTTTGGTATTTGTAAAAGATTTTGATATAAAGAAATGGCAACTTTTCTTGCAACCAGTACTTAATAACCAAGTGCCTAAAGATACAATCCAAAATTGATTCTTTGCCAAGTTTTCAGTGAACTGTAGACACAACACTGGTTCATTCCTTGTGTTAAGTGCCTTTGTTATGCTTGAATGAGTCAGAGGTCAGCTTTACGTGGATTAACAAACAAAAAAAAATCATTCCTCTGAAAATGGTCAGGTACAGGGACTGGATGAAAAATGAATGGCAGAGCAGCTAATGTCCAAGCAAGAACTTTGAAAGATCGTCAGAAAGCCTGGAGAACTATTGATCAAGACCACTTTAAAAGTTACCAGTAAGCCTGGCTCTTCGGAAGTAAAATGGGGGAATGGGCTCAAGATTTTTGCACAGCACTGTACATAATACATGGTTAATATTTTTTAACTTATAAAACGAAAGAAAAACATAAGGAACATGTTTACAAAGTTTGCTACATTCCAAAAATTAGAACTTGTAATGCTAAGTCATCAGCAGGCCCACGCAGAATCTGTGCACCACAGATTACACAGATTTCTCATAGATTTTGAAAAGGCGTGTGTTGTGATGCAAATATTTGACATTTCTGCCTGTCTGTCTCTGGCGCATGATGCTGAGACTTTGAACAGTGTGAAAAGGGTGTCTTGAAATCTCCATGATGAAATTAAAAGTGTTAAATTCAAAAACTTGAGTAAATCAATATTTATTTCAGCCTGTTGTATTGTTGAAAAAATTTTGGTTGATTTATTGTTTTATATAAATCAATATTTTGCTAAGAGAATGATGATTATGACATTTTTTTTTACTTATCACTGATAATGTAACAAGCAAAAAAGTGCAATACACAGATTTTCCCCTGGTACACCGCAGAAAACAGAAAAAAATCTACAGATTCAATTTAGGCCTGTCATCAGTATAATGTAATGCTGTACATCTGAGTAAATATGAGTGCTTTTCCAAGGTTTTAAAGTTAGCCATAATTTATTAGGATGTCAAAAATTTTTGGTATTGTCTGAGAATTTATATTTAATTTGGACTTATTAATTATTCCGATCCTTTTCTGGACTGATGAGTTCCTGAAACATTTTCAGCTTAAAAAAGGGGGTTGCACTCGTAAAAGGGTACAGAGAAACTTCTCTGCAATGTATTAATTATTCATGAGAGAGCTTTAGAGTAGAACAAAACACTAAGTGGTTTGCTTTTCAGATGTGGACATTGACTATTAGTTGGTAATTTCATACCATTTTAAAATATTCTGCTCCTTTGTATTTTCCATAAGGGGTCACCAGAGCAGATTAATCCACATTGTTAACCGGCAGAAATCTTACACCAGTTGCCTTCCTGACACAACCCTCTATGGTAAGAGGGGCTTGTGCCCCAACCTGGAATTGAACCTGGGACCTTTTGCTTGTAAGGCAAATGTGTAAACCACAACACTACAGGAACACTAGCTTTATAACAATTTAATGATCTGTTATATCTGTTATTTACCAAGTCTCACAATGGACCAGTTTAGATGGTATATAAAATCTTACATTTCCAAATTGAAAGAAAAAATAGTTTAAGTAAATAAAACTAATTGTTTTGGGGTCAACGTGTTTTATTTTTAACCCATTTCTAAGCAGAGGCTAATCAAATTAACTCCAAATGGACTTCGGTGGCTTTAGATGCACTTACCTCCGATAACTCCTATGCAGAGGTAAAGCTGCATCACGTTGTTGCAGAAGGAAGCTAAGATCATGCCTAGGGAACAGAGCAAGCCCCCCATCATGACGATGGGCCTGCAGCCATAGGTGTTGACCAGTATGCTGCTGACGGGACCTGCAACAGATGGAAAACAGAAAATCAAACCATACATGTTGCATGTTTACGGTTGTC
>VUQH01069277.1:21024-54089 GCA_015106775.1 Etroplus canarensis
CGGAAAGTGAGTGCATAATGACTTAATAATGACTTGATCTGGTTAGCACATGCGGGCTGGCCAGAACCCAGTTGCTCTTAATAGCAGCAACAAGGCTTTTATTCAATCCCACCCTCCTGTGTCAAATCAGTTCAAGTAAAGTGCTTGTGTGATGAATTAGGATTGACTTGCACATGAAGATTACTTTCTTATTCCATATAATGAGTTTTAGTTGTGTTAAAAATGCATTATATCAAAATGCAATAAGTAATATTTTTTTCTCCAGGCTGCAGTGCACAGCATACCAGTCTCTCACTCACTGAATATCTGTAAGGTAATGTTAAAGAATCACCTAGTGTATGCAAGTGAGGGCTCTATATATGGAACTTCAACCGGTGTTGTGACACTGACAGCTTGCAGATAAAGTCTTAAATTAGGTCAATTAGGTGATAACAAATTTCTTATTAACCATGCTATCTAAATTAGTTCTTTAAAAGTAAAAAAAACGAGGTCAGCGTGAATATTATTAAACAAACACTAACAGAAAAAGTCTATTAGATCTCAAAGCACTTCTTGGCACAGTAGTTTTTACAGCATCATTAACTGTGCTCACAGTTTTACTATGACGTGGACTGTAGTCATTTCATTTTATTAGGGTGCACCTTTCATTGTGAAATCCTTGACTCTCAGCATTGAAGATATTTTTTAAAGGTCCAGTATTTGATTTTTTTTTTTGGGTCACTTTCAGGTAACGGAACATCCTCTAAACCAGTGGTTATCAAAGTGTGGGGTGGGCCCACTGGTGGGGTATGGGGCTGCTGCAGGTGGGGCACAGAAAACCAGAAAAATATGAATTGAAACTAAGGTGAATAGGTATGTGTTTTATGGAAAAAAGAAACAAGCAAGCATTTGCTGATCCATCATTAAATGTGGATCATTTTTATTGTTAGTGACTGATAAAATTCTGGGGTGTGAGGGTGCAAACTTTTTTTGGTTTCTGAACTGGATATTGAATTGAATTTAAATCAAGTATTCACCCTCATTCAGAGCTGCAGTAACTCCAGAGGGATCAAGTTGATGAGCCATACAATGAAAACATGGGAAAGAGTTGTTCAAGCTAGGTTAAGAAGAGAGGTGATGATCAGCGAGCAGCAGTATGGCTTCATCCGAGAGAGTGCTACAGATGCAATGTTTGCTTTGAGAGTGCTGATGGAGAAGTATAGAGAAGGTCAGAAGGAGCTGCACTGTGTTTTTGTGGATCTAAGGAAAGCATATGATAGTGTGCCAAAAGAGGAACTGTGGTATTGTATTATGCCTATAGAAAGTATTCAACCCCTTTGGATGTTTCGCCTTTTTTACTGCTGTAATAAACGAAATTATGGTATATATAATTTGGCTTTTTTTGATAAGAATTTAAGGAAAAAAGCTTCTGTGAGGTCAAAGTGAAAACAGAATTTTAAAAACTAAATTAATTAAAAATATATAAGGTAAAATAAATGTTTGCATAAATATTCACCCCCTTTAAAGGGACTGACCTATTTCAAAAGAGGTCCAGCTAGCTGATTCCAGCAGTGTCATTGTTAGTGAAATGGAGATCACCTGAGTTCAGTTGATGTGTGTTAAGTGATTATAGTATAAAAACACCTGTGTCTGAGAGGTCTAGTCTCTCTGGTTCATCAGTATTCTTGCTACAGTTGCAACATGAGGACAAAAGAACACTCCAAAAAAGTCAGAGAAAAGATCATTGAAAAGTTTAAGTCAGGAGATGCTACAAAAAGATTTCCAGCTCACTGGACATCCCATGAAGTTCAGTCAAATACATCATTAAGAAATGGGAGTATGGCACTTGTTTAAATCTGCCTGGAGCTGGCTGTCCTCACAAACTGAGTGACCGGGCAAGAAGAAGATTGGTGGGGCAGGGCACCAAGACACCTATGACCACTCTAAAGGAGTTAAAAGCTTCACTGGCTCTGATGGGAGAGATTGTACATACAATTGTTGCCTGGGTTCTTCACCAGTCACAGCTGTGTGGGAAAGTGGCAAAGAGAAAGCTACTGTTGAAAAAAGCTCATATGAAATCTCACCTGGAATTCACCCAAAGGCATGTGGGAGACCCCAAGGTCAATTGGAAGAAGGTTCTTTGGTCTGATGAGACAAAAATTGAGCTTTCTGGCCATCAGACTAGATGCTGTATTTGGTGAACACCAAAAATTGCACATCACCACAAAAACACTATCTCCACCATGAAGCATGGTGGTGGCAGCATCATGCTCTGGGGATGCTTCTCAGCAGCAGGCCCTGGAAGGCTTGTAATGGTAAGGGGGAACACGAACGCAGAAAATATCACCAAATCTTTAAGGATAATCTGACTCAGTCTGCAAGAGAACTACGGCTTGGCAGAAGATTTATCTTCCAGCAAGACAAGGACCCCAAACCTATGGCAAAACTACAGAGAAATGGTTCAAAGACCACGAGGTAAATGTTCTCGATTGGCCAATTCAAAACCCTGATCTTAATCCAATCAAGAATTTGCAGTTGGACTTAAAAAGAGCTGTTCATGCCCAATCCCCGAGCAACCTGACAGAGCATAAGCTATTTTACAAGAAAGAGCAGAGAAAAACTGCAGTGTCCAGATGTGCCAGCCTGAGACATTTCCACACAGACTCAGGGCTATGATTGCAGCTAAACGTGCATCTACTAAATACTCACCAAAAGGGGGTGAATACTTATGCAAACATTTACTTTACCTTATATAATTTTAATTAATTGACATTAGTTTGTAAAACTCTGTTTTCACTTTGACATGAAAGAAGCTTTTTTTGCAAATTCTTGTCAAAAAAGGGAAATTATATTGACCATGAGTTCATTTATTAAAGCAGTAAAAGGGTGAAACATCCAAGGGAGGGTAAATACTTTTTATAGGGGTTGTGTGCTGTGCAGATTTAGGGCAGTTCTGGAGACATAAGGGGTCCAACCTTGTACTCGCAAGGTGTACCTAATGAAATGGCTGACAAGTATAGTAGGTATGGGAACCACAGAGTAACTCAAGTTACAATCATGAAATGTTGGCCATGAAAACAGTGGTATCAGGATGATTCTCTGATTTATGATGCATGACAGTCACTTACAATCCATCACAAATGCAAAAGTGGCGTCCATCCCAGTACTAGCAAGGTATATTTAATGAAGTGGCTCCTGAGTATATTTTCATTCGTATTTTCTCTGCATTATGACTCACTTCAGTTAATGTTAGCTAACTGTGTGTGGGTTGAGCATGTTAGATGTACATTGCTGTTGTGGTATTTATGTTCCATTATTTACATGTTTTTCCACTTGGGGTGTGTGAGAACATTTGATTGTTTTCTCCGTAAAAAGCACCCCATTCATAATGAGATGACATCAAGAACTTTTTTAGGACTTAAAGCATCTTATAACGGACTGTGTCTCCTAATCTTTTGTTGAATTTTAAGTACAGGAGGTGTAAATTGAACAGGGAAAGAGAAAAGTAATGAAAGATGTTTTTTTTGAATAATGCTCTCATTACCAGGCGGAAGATGTATCATATTTCTGCCAGGCCCAGTGCAATTTAAAAAGCCACACTGGGCGAGGAGTCATCTCACTTAATTTGCTCTGCATGAATCTTTTTTCGACCTTGAGGAAAGTTCCCCTCATTTGCATCCACAGCAGTGATCAGTATTCTCCGGGGCTTGGCAGGACCTGAATCGGCCAAGATGAGGAAGCCCCTGAGCCTGCACATTACCTCCCATGAAAAAGGCTTATCATCTCCTGGCCAGACACAGCGTGGACTTCATTACTCAGTGGACAAAGACCCAAACTAAATATAACCACCTAGATCCCAAAAGGGAATAACATGCAGAAATGCGTCTAACAGTTTTTCTTCCGCGAGCCTTTAATATGAGCTGCTGCGGAGAAGCTGGTACAGCTTATGATGTGATGGATGCCGGCTATCCATCACACTTCAAATGGGATAAAGTCAACAGAAAAGGAGGCAAACAACTTTTAAAAGCTGTTCTGCTGTAAGAAGACGCAGACACGGTTTTCTGAAGTGACTGACTGCCGACCCATTACATGGATATTTTCAGGGAAATAACGGAGAGTAAACCAGCCCAAACCCAGTTTATTTATGTGATAAAAGTTTATCCACATTTTCAGGCTGACATAAGGCTTTGAGGTGAAGTTTAGACACGTATAACAGTAAGCAGCAACATACTTGATGATGCAAACACACTGGTTTTAAGCTTAAAGCAGATGGATTTTGAAAGGTGGTTGCGTTCACCGGCGGGATCAGTCAGGGTGGGGAAAGTTTTCACCACAGAGGTGCCTCTGAGCAAGTTACATAAGCCACAATCTCATTTCTGTAGAGATGAAAATGTCAACACTTATGTTTCTTCACAATATCCATATTTCATATGATAATCCATGGATCTCACTGACAACAGTTTTCTTTTCGTTATTTAAATAAAAATAGCCCCATACATACAAAGTTAACAGCATGCGCTGTGGATTATGCTGTGGTGGAACAGGGCACTAAAAGACTGCTCAATCACTTTGACATACAGGGAACCTCAGGGTGCTAATGAAGTGGAAATGATATTTCAAGTTCAATGAAAAAGTTTTCCAGGGACTCTTATGAAGTGCAAAGGCAAAAATTGTGTTAAAAGCCTGTATTCAGCAGGGCATTATGGCCTGAAGCAGCTAGTTTTTCCCTTACAGTGTCTTTCACACTAAATGAATGGTAGTAAATACAGATCGCTATATTTAGCAATCAAGACCATAGGTTTTGAAAATGGCCTGTAAAACAATACAAAACATGCTTTTTTCCTTATTAAAAACCATACTTTGCATCTAGTCTTCTACCTGTCTATAAGACTGGAACACAGCTCAATGTCAGCGCTCTCTCTCTCCCTCTCACTCTCTCTTTCTCTTTCTCTTTCTCTGGATTAGTGACACTGATCCAACAAAAACACACGCAGCATGCAGATTAAACACATCATCACAGTGCGACACTGGCTGTGCAGAGTGGATGAGGGACGGTCGGTTCACTGTTGTCTGTGATATACGGAAGGATTGCACTGTGAAGCTTCTACATTCCAAAGCCTTTCATAGGAAATCTCCTTTAGAAATCCCCCATGCAGAGTTTACAGCTTTTAACCACACCTTGTTCCACTGAACGTGTAAACTTTTTCTTGAATCTGAAAGAAGGCGATTGTCTTACCCTCCTTCTCAAATATGCTGTTTGGCAAGTTATTTGCATGGCCCATCAGGCAACTGACTATGCAAATCTTTAGTAAGGGTGAGGTTGTTCAGGCTTGCAGGAGGCATTGTCTTCCACCAACATTATGTCAATTATTGACAGGAATTCAAACATGCAAAATTGTAGGGCTTCTGTAGTAGCAGTTATATTACATACAAGCTAAAACTATTAAGGAGCTATCCAGTTGTGTTGGCACTCATAGTTCCTGGTTCAAGAAACTGAATCCACAGGGCTATAGACCCTCAACTAAAAATTATGTTATTGTTCATGAGTCTATTATTTTTTATTTATCCAGTAGAATAACAACAAAAGATAACTCCAATATATATGGAAAAGTAGTCAAACTAATGACGCACTACTTGGACAAAAGTATTGGGCCACCTACACATTAAACATACAGGAGCTTGTATGACATTTCATTCAAAATCTGAAGTCTTTCTACAAGATTTTGTGTCTGTGGGAATTTTTGCCCATTCATCCAGAAGTGTTTTTATGAGGTCAGCTGCTGATGTTGGATGAGAGGGCCTGGCTTGCAGTCTCTATTCTAGTTCAAGTGTTTGATAGGGTTGAGGTCAGGGCTCTTTGAAGGTCAGTTAAGTTCTTTCACAAAAACTCATTCAACCACGCATTTATGGACCTTGCTTTGTATACTGGGGCGCAGTCATGCTGGAACAGAAAAGGGTCTTCCCCAAACTGCTGGAAGTGTAGAATTATCTAATATGCCTTGGTAAGGTGAAGCATTAAGATTTCCCTTAAATGGGAGTAAGGGACCCAGGCCAACCCCAGAAAAACAACCTCATAGCATTATCACTCCTCACCAAACTTTACAGTTAGCACAATGTAGTCAGGCAGATAAGACTTTCTTGTCATTTGCCAAACCTTGACTCGTCTGTCAAACGGTCAGATAACTCCACGACACGTTTCCACTGCTCTGGAGTTCAGTGGCAGTGTGCTTTATACTACTCCATCCCATGCTTTGCGTTGCACTTGAGGATGTAAGGCTTGCACGCAGCTGCTTGGCCATGGAAATGCAAGCCATGAAGCTCCCAGAGCACAGTTATAATTCTGCTGTCACAAGTCAGCAAAGGGTTAGTGACTTCTACACACTATGCAGCTCAGCACTCAGCACTCCCACTCTGTAACTTCATATGGTCGGCCACTTTGTGACTTTTATCCATGTAGTGTATAGAAGATAGAAGCTCCATGAGACGGCACTATAAGCTAAATGCTAACCAGCCTTGAGAGGAATACAAAGGTGAGCACGGTGACACAGCTAACACGATGTTTAAATGCTACATCTTTTGCATGTTTTTAGCACATAATCTAGAAAGACCTTTGCCAGTTTGCTCCCTTTGTGGGCAATAGTCAGTATTGCATAGCTATTCTAATGAATCATAACAGATACCTGGTTTAAAACTTCCTAGTCTCCCTGGTCATTTGTTTTACAAATGCATATACATTTTAAAAAGCTAAAAAACTATAAAAGAAAATCATCACCAGACAACAGAGTCAGTGGGTTTGAGAAGTTATTTCAAAGCGTGACTCTGCAGGCAGCCAAAAGCAGGCTCGAACATTATCAGTCAATTTGACTTGGACAACAAAGAAATGAACTAGAAGCCGCAAAGCTTTGGGGAAGAAATAAAGGACTAAAGAGAAATTGTAAATCTCAGCACTGGACAAGTGATAACCTTGACCAGCTGGCTGTAAAAAATGACCAAAGTTTGGAAGACTTATTCTCTGAGGACCTTAAATGTCAACACAAAATCTCATATCAGTCCATTCAAAAGCTGTTGTGATGTTTTACTGGAAGAAATTGTGGACTGATCGAATAACAGGTCCATCCATAGGGGCATTTTACTAGCGCAGCTATCTCTATCCACCTATTTTCTTCAGCTTATCCAATTCAGGATTGTGGGGTGGCTGGAGCCTATCCCAGCTGTCATTGGGTGAGAGGCCAGGTACACCCTGGATAGTTCACCAGTCTATCTTTGATAGTGTAGAGAGACAGACAGCCATTCACGCTCACATTCACACCTGAAACCCAATTTAGAAAACACCAATTAATCCAACATGTAAGACTTTAGACTGTGGGAGGAAGCCGAGGGAGAACCCGTGCAGGCACAGGGAGAACATGCAAACTCAACACAGAAAGCAAAGAAAAAACACTTCATGTCTTCAGCTAAAGGGTTAATAGAGGCGGGACATAGCGTCTCTAAATGTAAAAAAAATCAGTCCACTGAGTCAAAACCAAGCCAATTTTCAGTATTTAGTTCATCAAAAGTTGGCAGGCTGAAAAGATGAGGTTAGCACAGGGCAGAGGTAATAAATAAAAGGTCACTTCTGTTATTTGGATCAATTGGATTATTACTTGTGGGTGTCTGGGGCTGCTGGCTCATTATCAGGCAGCTTCATAGTAATGACAGAGCGGTGTAAACACCAATACGCACATGAAAGCAGCAACGGGGAATTACAAAGGTGTTAAACATTCAAACTGTGATTGAATCATCAGCGTAAGGGGCAGAACAGGAGAGCAGGTGTTTAATGAATAGCTGATGGGTGCGATCAATGTGAATGAATGAGAAACAAGAGCAGCTCACTCATTAAGTGCACATATTGATGTTGTCTCCACGTGATAATGACATACAGACAGTGTAAACCCAAACCAGCAGTTAGTGATGTGTAAAAAGTGGCTCCTCTAGTCCAAGATAATTAGCGATAACCCTTGAAGTTTCTTACTGTTTGATAAATATGTTACACTGTGAATAGAAGGCAGACAGTGTTACAAACAGTAACTCTGATTGTGAGTTTCAAAATCAGAATGGTCAACAATCCCAAATTAATTCATGAGACTACAATACTCAATTTTTACGCTGCTGGCAGAAGCAGAGGGCTTCCCTTTATGTTTCAATTTCTTTTTACTCAATGATTTGTTCTCAATGAAAGCAGCACAATACAACAGGAAATGAGCTTTGCAGGTCCGCAGATGACCCGTACAGATGGTGACAACAGCACAAGATAGAGTGACAGGAGGATTACAGCATGGACAGATGGCAGCCACCGCACTACCAAACAGAAAGCTGCAGGCTTGAAGCCAAAGTGGGGAAATACAGCAGGTGATCAGTGCAATATGTTGGAGACGGTGACCTGCTGAAAACAAAATCCAACCCTTTAAAGGTTTCTTTTTCAAAACAGAATGAAGAGCCAGCTGTAGCAACGTGTCAGTATTTCAGATGATGAAGGATTTGTGTGAATCGTGGTCTGGTTTTGATTAGCGACTGAGCTCTAGTGGAAATTTTACTGTGTGGAAATGAAAATTCAGCCTCAACAAAATGAAACCAAATTCACCTGTTTCCGTGTTGGGAAACAGATCCATTTCTTGCAAAATCCAATCAACACCCAATAGATTATTTTTCCAATTCAACGTGCAATGTTCTGGGGTGTATCAAATTCTGACTCACAAGGAGTTATAATTTGTAGTTGCTATTGCTAAGCTTGGCAGAACACTGTGTTTTTCTAGTTGTCTGTAGGCTCAGGGTGTGACACTGCTGTGATAAGCCTCCCATATGGATCCAGGTCATGATCTGACGACACAACCTACTTCCATTTATAATCTGTCGCTGCCTATTGCGTCTTGAATTAGAAAGTGTGTCACACCAATAAGCAAAACTCTTAAATAAACCATATCCTATCCCTTGTGTCTTTCCTATTAAACTTTTCAGCTTTTTGAATGGATCGTCTGAAACAACCCACCGACTGCTCCCATCAAAAATAATCCTTAACACTAACAATCTTTACAAAATATGAAACATTAAAAATAGAGTACCTGGACTTGCCCTACCAGGACCAACACCGCAGCTGTTATAATACTAATTTTAATAAATGATGAGGCTTCACACTTTAACAGCACATTAAATGTCTTGGGCACCCTAAAAATGTGAGGCACTCCCAAACATACTAAAAGAGCGTCAGGAAGCACAACCAGACAACTTTACCGCTACTTTTTCCAGTGGCCACTTGTGGCATTGTGGTTAAAAAGAATCCTGTACAAACCACTTAAGAAAAAAAAAGAGTCCAAATAACTATTAGCAAGAAATTCCAACAGCAATGTAAAGTCTATTGGTTGAGCAGGAATGCATAGCCAGGGGAAACAACAATGCACTGATGCAAGTTTGCAGTGGCAGGAGCAAACTGAAATGACAAAACTTTTGTGGCACGTGCGCATACTGAACAGTTTTAGTTCAAGCGAAAACTTTTTTCAAAAACTGGCGTCCGGAGAGGACAGATTTGCATGGAGTCGGCAGTAATGCAGATGCTGTACCAGTTTGCCACGGTGAAGAGAGAGCTGACTCTGGAAGCCGAGCTGTCCATCTACTGGTCAATCTACATTCCTGCCCTCATCTATGGCCACGGGCTCTGGTTAGTGACCAAAAGAATGACATCATCTATACAAGCTCATCCAGAACTTGTCAAACTAGACTACAAAGAGTATCATATGATGCATTCATCCAGGAGACTCTACATGGGGTCCAGGTGCAGTTTGTTAAGATCCACAGTTGGTGTTAAATGTTGAGCTGTTTTTTTTTTTTTTTAAATGGAAAAGTTCACACTCTGTAAAGTCTTTGGTGACTGGGGAGAGCAAATACTTGTATTTCTTTGCACAAAAAGTTCAAAAATTTTCAATTTCGCTTTTAAGAGCTGATAAAAAGCAAACGGAACCAGTGACTCACCTGCAGCGTACATGACCGCGAGCATGATGGAGGAGATCCATGCGATCTCACTGTAGGAGGCATTGAAGATGATCTGGATTTCTTTGAAGAAGACCGTGATGGCCTTGGGGAAAGCGTACGAGAATCCTATGGAAATGAAAGATCCAAGCACTACAGCCCACCCCCACCCGCCATCTGGTGGGGGCACGGTGGGCGGACCTGCTGCTGGGGGTGGCATCACTGGTCCACCTCAACGCTGACTTTTCACTGGAATGATGGAAGAAAAAGAAAATGGGAAATTAAAATTCACAATGGAGGAAAACTTACATAATTTATTACTTTAATTTGTCCTGTTACTGAACACTGATTATACCAAGGCAAGCTGTTTCTCCTTTTCCCGAAGGACCTCAAGGTTAGAAAAAACTGACCTGAGAAGCTTTGGTTATAGAGAAATGTCTCACCATTACAGACAGCGTATAGATAAATCGCTGGCTGCAGCTGTTATTGACAGTATACAGGCAGCGGTGGGATGATAAAGGAGATTCAGATCTTTGTCCTCTGTGTAATTCAGAAGAACTGCCTGCAGTAATGTGACACAAGAGCAAAGAGGACATGCCAGAGGTCTGTATCCTGGAGTGAGCATGTGCAAACACAAACTCACACCACTGCAGACGGCATGCACTCACTCTACCTGAGAGACCAGACCTGCCCCACCCAGTGTTCACCTTGAGCACACCCCCTCACTCTAGGCAGTCATGGAAAGAGGGCAGAGGCTGCTGACTGACAGCAGCATAGTGGTGGTTTAAAATCAGGTGGTGCGTGGTGTGTGTACAAAGCAAACATGCCCTAATTATGCATAAAGGAAAGGAAAAAAAGAGTGGCAACTATCCACAGCCACACGTCATTGCGTTTCGGTTACAATGAAGTGGAGAAACATACATGCATTTACATTCACGAAGACATAATAGATCAGAAAGGCCAGCTGCTACATATTAGCTCCGTCTAACCTCATTAGCTTCGCCTTTCTCATCAGTCAGGAATAATTTATAGCTGCATAATTAACCTGAGGTACACACTGAGATGATGGAAGCAAGTTTGGCGTCCCATAAATGAGGAACCTGTCGAAGAATCACCATGTTTGCTCATGTTTGCCTTGCAAAATCACAAGTGAGTAATTATTTGAGATTAACACAGCCAGACTAGGTGTGACTGTGCGACTGTGAAATAATTGCCAACAACAATTTGCATCAGCTAAGACAACAGAGACAAGTTAAAGGGGCACTTTTGCCTCATGCCATCAGGATTGCAGCCTGGTGTTATGAAAATTTCATTACGGATGTAGACTCACTCTAAGGTTTAAAAGTCAGATTAGTTCCCTTTAGGCCACTTAATGTAATTCCCACACTCGTAAACAGTACGGGTGTAACATGCAGGCACAGATGCCTGCTAATTACTGTTGGGTAACATACCAATAAAGTACTAGAATTTTTTCCCCACCAAAACTGATACACAGACTTCTAGAACATGCTGTACCACAATTCAAGCTGTACCTGATACAGTTAGGTCCATAAGTTTTGGGACAGTTACACATTCTTGTAATTTTACCTCTGTATACCACCACAGAGGATTTTTAAATAAAACAAGATGTAATCAAAGTGCAGACTTTTAATTCAAGGTGTTTCACAAAAGAATTGCTTTACCTGTACAGCAATTACAGAATTTTTTTATACATAATCCCCCATTTTCAGAGGCTCAAAGGTAAAGGGACAATTGACTGAGAAGCAGTTTCAGGGCCAGTTGAAGCCTGCTTTGTCTGTTGTTCATGATAAATTAAGCAGAGAAGATAGGTGTTGAACTTGCATTTGGTAGCTCTTCACTGAAACTTAAAGTGAGGTCCAAAGCGATGCTGATGCACGTGATGGAGGCCATTATTAATAGAACAAAACAATACCTATCAGAGAGATGGCAAAAACTTTAGAAAAGTTCAGATCAACAATCTTGTCCATTCTTCATAAAGAAGAAATGCACTGGCCAGCTTAGTAACACCAAAAAGCCTGAAAGACCACAGAAGACATAAAGTGGATGGTCACAGAATGCTTTCCCTGATTTAGAAAACCCCCTTCAAAACATCTAGCCAAGTCAAGAAGACTCTCAAGGAGGTAGGTGTATCATTGTCAAAGTCTACAATCAAGAGACACCTTCATGAATGCAAATACAGAGGTTTTACAACATGGGGCAAACCACTTGTTAAACTCAAGAACAGGAAGGCCAGATAAGACTTTATTAGAAAACATATAAAAGAGTCTGCCAAGTTCTGGGGAAAAAAAATCTTTGGACAGATAATATCATTATTTTGTACTAGAATGATGGGAAGAGAAAAATATGGACAGTGAAAGGAACAGCTCATGATCTGAAGCATACTGCATCAACTGTCAAACATGGTGGATGCTGTGTTATGGAATGGGCATGTATGGCTGCCAATGGAACCAATTCACTAGTGTTTTTAAGATGATGTCACTACTGACAGAAGTAGCAAAATTAATTCTGAAATTCACAGTGCTATACTCTCCGTTCAGATTCAGCAAAATGCTGCAAAACTGATTGGACAGCATTTCATAGTACAGATGGATAAGGACCCAAAGCATACTCAAAATTAACCCAAGAAATGGAATATTCTTCAATGGTCAAGTCAGTCACCTGATCTCAGCCCAATAGAGCAGCTTTTCAGTTACTGAAGACAAAACTAAAGGTGACTTCAGGCAGTCTTTGACTGTAAAGACTTTTCATCAAAGTTTTAAAAACAATCCTTATATTTAAAATTAGTTCATTTGACCTATTACTTTTAAGACCGAAAATGGGGGGCTCTATATAAAAATGACAATAATTCCTCAACAATTCTTTTGTCAAACCCCTTGAATCAAAGCTAAAAGACTGCACTTCAATCACATTTTGACAGTTAAATTTAAAGTCCACTGTGATGATGTACACAGGCAGAATTACAAAAAGTGCATCACTGTCCAAAAACTTATGGATCTAACTGTAGTTCCATTAAAAAAAAACTCTAAAAGGCACCAACACCACTCTATACTCGAGTTAGTTTAATCGAGGCCTAGGAGATAGCTAATGGCTACAGCTGGCCGTGTTGGAACTCTTTGTCAATCAGTGCAGCCATTGTAAGCTTTAACAGAATTTAGTTATATAAAAACCTACCACATAGTTGTTATGAAGGGGGAAATTAGGTATAGAGACCTAAGTCATTGTTTGTACCAGGCAGTAAACGTGGCTGAATTTTAACATGGAATTCTGTGAATGACCTGCTTTTGACTGCATGTTTTGGCATTCTGTATTTGTATCATTTTTCAGTGCAAGAGGGTTGCTGCTGGAGTAGCCTTGCTGTTCACCAGAAGATTAAAGTAACAGCTTGTGTGGGTAAAAAAAAAAAAAAAGAACGATTGTCACGATTGACGAAGTATCAAATAATCAGCTTACTGTTGCAGTGTGGGTTTTTTTTTTGTAATTTTAATATGGACACGCTTTTTAACTGCAGTTCTAATTGTATCGGCATCTCTCATTTCAAATAAAACATTAACCACAAAGAATCAGAATCAGAATCGGAATACTTTGTTAATCCCAGGGTGGAAATTGCTTACATTACAGGCACTCTAGGGAACTACGTCACTGTTCATACCAATAAACTTAGTTTTTCACCCACACCTCAGTGCTACTCTGGTTTCTCATATCTGTGCTCTTGCTGATAACATCTTTCCCTGTGGCAGTTAACTGATCATACCAGACTTATAACTCGGCAAATCATGTGCAGAATATGAAACCTTACTGTTCTGCTTTTCACCTTTTCCCTGAACTTACCTAGCAGTTCTTACAGATGTGTCTACAATAACCATGACAACAAAAATACCACTCCTCCAACCTGCTAAAATGTGGTTTGAGAAAGTAACATGAAAGTATGTCAAAATTTTTCATCTTGCTGATGTATATGGACCACACCCATGTCGACGGCTTTGAGCAGCAAGTGTTATTTTAGAATATCTTTGCACAGGAAGTGTGTGCATAAATGACTCATAAAACCATCATAAATAAATGATGTCACTCTGCTTCCTTGTTGCAGCTCTTGTCAGATCAGGATGCAGTGTTTTGGGGACTCACACATGTCAAATTATACTCTGAGTGTCAATAGAATTCTACAACTAAAGTGACTCTAATTTTAAAATGCTGAAGAATTGCAGGAAATAGGAAATGAAGGTAAGGATTAACTGCTGGCAGGAGGCAGGAGAGTGACATCAGAATAACCACTTTCAAGGGTTTGAATTAAATTAATTGGACAACATAAACAAACAATTAAAAAGTATATGAATGTAAAACATTTAAATGATTGAATGATTAATTCAATTCTTCAGTCAATTCTTTAATCATGACCCAAGATAAACAATATGTTTAAGGTCTATTTTAGGTAGTCCACACCCAAATTTTTTAAGGTTGACTAGCTTTCAAAGAGTACCAAAGTAAAAAGATAAACCACTTTATGCCCTTGTCAGGGCATGAGCACAGTATAGTGCCTTTTAAAATAACATTTATTTTACTTTACCAAACTGAACATTTGGTTGAGGCAGGTTCTAATTTGATTCATTTTAATCTACTGATTCATTAAAATTCTGTTTTGTTAATGTAGCACCAATTCACAGCAAAACTCACCTCAAGGTCCTTTATACTGCAAGGTGAAGAACCTACGATATTAGAAAGAAAACCCCAACAATCAGACGATCCCCTATGACCAAGCACCTGGCAACATTGGGAAGGAAGAGACTTCTGGCAGAATTACATTTTTAAAGCAGTTTAACTTTTTGGCAACCTGGGGGCAACAGCTTTAACGTGTATACATAAAACCCCTTTTGTAACATCATCTTATAAAGTTTGTATAAGACATCTTTTTATTATTGACCTTTATTTGACCAGGAATTGAAATCTTGAGATTAAGAATCTCTTTTGCAAGTGTCCTGGGCTGACAGACAGACAGCATTGTTCTAGCATGTTTTTCTATGGCATGAGTCACCAGAGCTCCTGGAGAAAACCTGCACAAGCACAGGGAGAACATGCAAACTCCACACAGAAGAACCCCACCTGGGTTTGAACCCAGGACCCTCTTGCTGTGAGGCAACAGTGCTAACCACTGAGCCACCATGCTGTGTTATCCTTGTAATAGACTGATGACCTGTCCAGGGTGTACACTGCTTTGCTCCCAATGACAACTGGGATACACTCCAGGCCCACTGTGACCCTAAATTGGAGAAGTGCACTGTAAAAAACAGAAAGTTGAGAAAACTCAAAATATCAAAGCGCCCGGATAGCTTTTTAAATTTTCTCAACCAAGTTTTACATGTTTAGACAAGAGTTCTGGCAACTTCAATGTTCTCACCTAATTACAATAGTCTGGATGGTTAACATGAAAATTATAGCTTCAATGGCATGTATTTCTGCCTCCAGTAAAACGGAACTTCTTGCTGAGTAAACAAAACATCTCTAGCTTCAGTAACATCAGTGCGAGCACTGGTTTTGATAGGACTTTGTCAGTGAGCTGAGAGAGTTGCGTTCCAAGGTGGTCTTGGGGGTCTAGCCTGGACACCCTTTCTGGATGCATGCTCCAACTGGGATTTGAATTCTAATCTGTTGCTCCAAAGATGGTAATGTGGCCACTACACTAATAGTGCCATTGCTTTTTGAACCTTTGTTGCTGCCTCTTCCTATCATTGTGAAGTATAATGTACCAAGCACTGGACTGTTCACACACTACACACAACAAGGAACATGAGCTGGGTTTAGACTGTCATGAGAGGGGTCAGCTTTAGTTTCTAACTATTGGATCCAGTTGCCTTGATTTATTATTTTTCTCAAAGCTTTTTCAACTTTTTATTACAGCATGGTTAAGAAAATGGATGGATGGAGTGATGGTCCAATGTAGTTACCAACTTTTTGCTAATCTAAATATATAAAGTTGGTTGATCAAATTGTATATGCAAATTGCTGCTGTTGGAGCACTGAAAGTGAACCAAAGCAGCAAAGTTGCAGACAGAATTACCATAATAATTAACTAAAAGGTGCTAAAATGCTCTTTATAACTGGGGGAAAGAGCAGAGTTGGGTGATACGGTCTATACATCGGTCCCTTCAAGGATCTCTTTTGCTTATTCAAATTAACAATTACTGGAGCTCTGAATACTCTGCCAGTCTTTTTACAATCTGTGGTGAATCTTTCCTTTAATCACCAGATAAAATAGATAGTGGTGAATCTGTGGTGAATCTTTCCTTTAATCACCAGATAAAATAGTTAGGAAGATTTAAAAAACAAAACAAATTAAAATCCAAAAGAGCATAATTACACTTGCCTTCATTTTCAATTTCTTTTGTAGTGGAACACTAGTAATGACTTTAAAAAAACGTTTCTAACTTGTGCTAAAACTGGCCTGGCAAAGAGAAAAATAATCCTCTGAGTATATGTATGTATATCCCTTGCATTGGCCCTTTAATCAAAGTTAAAGATTAGGCTTTTTTTTCCAGAGTTCCATATAGTATGTCTAATCCGTGCTAATCAGATTACAGGCTATCCAAAGCAGTGCTTGGTGGAAATACTAGTTTTGATTGATTGAATGTGACGACAATGCACGAAGGATCCTCAGAACCCATAAGCAGCTTATGAATTGATGGGTCTGAATATGAAGCGACAAACTGATTGGCCATGAAAGAGCGTCTGCTGGGCAAAAAAGAAGAAGAAGAGGAAGGGAAACATTCAGACAAGCTTGACGGATCTGGTTTATGATCAACTGCATAAGTACATAAGAAGTCAAACAAAGCAAAGTCACTGTTTAGTCACTACAATGTCAACACTTCCTTCTTGGTCTCCAAGCACGGACCTGCATCATGTGCTGCCTCCGCTTTGCCCTTCACCAGTGATTATAAGAGCAGCTGATACAGTCCTGACTGGCAGGCTGAGGTCAAAGAAAAACACTGCTGAGGAACAGGTCAGGTGACAAAAACAGGCCTGTCAATCCACATCCACTTAAAAGGCCCCTTTTCAAAGACGACATTCCAAGTCTCCAACCGGACATATTCAATTGTCAAGGTGATAATTACTGACTCCTGTAGGGACATTTTTCAGATTGTCCCCCACAAAGAGGTCAAAGATCAGCAGTTACTGACCAATACACCAGTATGACTATGTTCCAGCAGTGATAGACCAGTCACCATAGTGAGTATTTGTATGCTTCACATAATTAATAAGGGCCACTTTACTGGTGTCATAAAATATGACTGTGGACATTGAGTCTTGACTCTGTGTTCCTATCCAAAGCAGCATAGCCACCAAGCATCTTCAGTCCTCTATCTGTGTCTGCTCTGGAGATGTTCTTGCTACTAATTCATTAGTTGGTTAAACAGATGGACTAGTGACTAGTCAAAAAGTCAGAAAATACTCAGAAAACAATCAACAGGAACTTTAGATCATTTACTTGCACAGTACTGCGTGGAAGTCACCAAAGTCTTGGCAGTGCTCAGGCCTAAATACACAATCACAAAGTTATGCTTCTAAAATAGAAGACAATAAAGTTAAAAATTAAATATATAGAGTGTGATTAAAACAGAAAGAAAGCGCAGCTGAAGCATGTCATGTGTAGACCGAACTTCAGCCCAAATCTATAGCAGCTATATACAGCTTTTCTTGACCTCACAATGTTTTCCGTCGAAGTCCGGGAATAATTATTATGAAAAGAATGTTTTTCTTTGTGTGTTTTTACTTTGACAACATGAATTAGCAAATTGGCATGAAAAGCAAAGCATACATCAGGTTTATTTTGCAACAATCAAAGTAAACAGAAATCTTGATCAAAAAATGTAAATAGTAGACAAATTGAGATGTGCAGAATTACCAGGTTTAATTAATTTCCCAGAGATCTGTCCAACATTAGTTGAGATATCTCAGTCTGACTCAAGGAGGCCTGGCCAACTGACTGATCTACAGTCAGAGATTTCTCAAGTAAACCTATCACAAGTAAGCATAATACAAATTGACAAGGTATTTACTAAATAAAGACCAGAGGAAGCCCCACATTTTTTTTGATCCAGTGCCCTCTCACTGCATTTGAAGTGACCAGCTGATTTCACTTTGATGAGTCTTAGTGAAGGGGGCAGCAAGGGCAGAGCAGGGGACCAAAAACCAAAATAGACTTACTATAATCAAGTCATCCAACTGACAAAAAGCCAAAAAGCTAATCAGGCTGGGTTACATACTGGACAGTGTGTGTGTGTATGTTAAGTCAGCCCTTTTTCACAGCCCTTCAAAAGCCTGTTGGAGAGACAAGACTTGGTTTTTGGGGTAAGGTTCGGTTTAGGCATTTAATTGTGATGGTTAAGGTTAAAGATTAAGGAGACAGTTGGGGCATGAGCATAATGAACATTCTCATAAAGAGAGCCACACAAACAAGTCTGCGCATATATGTGTGTTTGTATGTGTGTCCTCCAAGGACATCACTTAGTACCTTGGCAGGAAGCTTAAAAGATTGTTTTCTTTTGTGGCAAGGACGGACACAGAATCTCAGGTTTAGTTCACAACGAGGAAGGAGCTGAGGGCCCAGTGCCGCGCTTCATTTCAGTGAAGAGAAACAAGAGGAGTAGCTGTGGTTATCACATCAAGAAGCTAGAGGCAAATGCAACTCATACATGTAGAAATGTGTGGCAAGGTCACCGATAAGTTTCCAAAAGTGTGCGCCAAGGACATGCGTTACAGCATCACTTCTATTTCCCAGTGTAAAATATCTTGGAAAATTGCTACTTTACCCCCTTTGACCTCCTTATAGGGTGACTGTAATCCCTGCTTTTCTTTCCAAAGGATGTTTCTAAGTGTGATACAAGGGTCAACTGATGTTACACAAGAAGATGTTACACCATGCAGCTGCTGTGTATTGCACTTGATATTTCTTTGTGGCACACTGAGAGACAACAACACATCTGATAGTGACATATGATCATGTTAATATACTGAACATGCCAATTTACATGCTGGACATACAAAGAAACATGGGTGTTAACTTGTACTTGTTCTTAACAATGGCTACTTAAACAACATGTTAATGAATGCACAACGAAATGATATCCAGGGCATCGCCTGATATGAAATGACACCCCTCATCTCTTTACAACTTGACCATTTCATTTACCATGTTTTGTCCTTATTAAACCACACACAAGTTCTTACTGTGTTTGTACTGACCTTTATGGTTCTTCAAATGTTCCAACAACTGATGGGTCTTTACAGTCCGATAACTGGAACATACACAATATGGTCAAAAGTACTGGCCCGCAACTCTTAATCACTAACCTCAAGTGTTTCATTCAGTCCTATTGCCTCAGATGTATAAAATCAAGCACCTAGCCATGCAGTCTCCCTGAAAGTCTGAAAGAATGGGTTGTTCTAAAGAGCTCACTGAATTTGATTTGTGGTACTGTAAAAGGATGCCTAAAAGTCAGTTTGTGAAATTTCTTCCCTCCTAGATATTCCACTGTCGACTGTAAGAAGCATTATTGCAAAGTGGAAACATTTAGGAGACACAACTAACGAAGTGGCAGACCACCACAGCACAGGGTTTCCAAGTGCTGAGGCGCATAGTGAAACTTGCCAATGCTCTGCTGACTCAGTAACTGCAGTGTGCCAAACATCCTCTCTCATTAACATCAGTCCAAAAACTGTGCACCACGAGCTTCAGGGGTCGAGCAGCTGCATGCAAGCCTTAGATCACAAAGACTAATGCCAAGTGTCAGGTGGAGTGGTGTAAAGCACACAACCACTGAGTAGAGTAGAAACGTGTTCTGTGGAGTGATTAATCAAGCTTCTCAGCCTGATGGACAAGTCTAGGTTTGGTGAATGCTGGGAGAACATTACCTGCCTGACTGCACTGTGCCAGCTGTAAAATTTGGTGCGGGGGGATAATGCTACAAGGCTGTTTTACTAGGGCTGGCCAGGGCCCCTTATGTTCCTATGATGGGAAACTTCAATGCTTCAGCTTACCAAGACATTTTGAACAATTCTATACTTCCATCTTTGTGAGAACAGTGTTGGGAAGGCCCTTTTCTGTTTCAGCATAACTGTGCCCCAGTGCACAAAGCAAGGTTGATAAAGGCACGGTTTGATGAGTTTGGTGTGAATGAACTTGACTGGCCCATGTGAACTCTCATCTCAAGCCCATCGAACACCTTTGGGATGTACTAGAACAGAGATGGCGAGCCAGCATCAGTGTCTGACCTCACAAATCCTCTTCTGGATGAATGGGTAAACACTCCCACAGACACACTCCAAAATCTTGTAGAAAGCCTTCCCAGAAGAGTGGAAGCTGCTATAGCTGCAAAGGGGGACCAAGTCAATATTAATGCCTATGGGATGTCAAAAAAGCCCCTGTAGGTACAATGAGTAGGTGGCCCAATACTTCTGTGCATACTCTTCAAATGTATCAGTAGCTACTTGCAACTTTCTATGTGATAATAGGCAAGTAGTGAATAGCTGCCTGCATCTGGAGACCACATTAATCAGAGCAGAGAGCATGAAAAATAACAGTAAAATTAGGGGCTGTAAAATCACATCAGAAAACTTAAAGAGACACTAAAATGGGACTGCAAAACACATTTGGAGTTTGAGTTATTGTTAATACAAAAACACTGATTAGTGCTGCTTTAAGCATTAATATCTCTTTAACGGAAACATTCTCAAACTCTGCTGAGACACAAGTTGGACTTCCAATTTTTATTTTTAGATGGTGGTTAATTATAGGTTCCCAGGGAAGGATTTCAACAGATAGATACTGCAGACTTTTTAAAGGTAGCCTTTAGAGGCCATTAAAGAAGAATGAAAAGAACAAGCAAAGGTGCCATTCAGAAGCGCAAGAAATTTTATGTTCTCCTCTAATTAAAAGTTCCGTTGAATTCTTATACATTGAAGTACTTTCCCCCCCCACTTTTACTGATAGTGCAAGGTTGGGCAGTGGTCAGCCACTAAAGTTTTTTAAACTGGCTTTTGTGGAGCCTTGTAGGACTTGAATTGTAACAAAGGACAACAGAAGGTTAACTAAATCAGAGTCAGGGAGAGACGAGACATCCATTTCACCTGTCAAAGATAAACTATAAATGCAAGTTTTAAAATGTAGGATTCTGCCTCTGAAGCACTGTACAGCAGAAGTATTCAAATGCTTCACTTAAAAGCCACTCAGGTGAACATATGCTGTAAGTACAAAAGGAAACTTGACCCCTACGCTTAAGTTTCCAGCATGGCCCTCACTCCCCCTCCTCTACTCCATCTGAGTCTTATGCTGGGACTTAAAGTTATGGCAACGTAAGATTAGCTCTAAGGTAACCTCAAAGTAATAGTACACGCATTGTTAATAGAAGTTCATCATTAACTGATTAAACACCTCTCTAAATGTTGACTAAAGCATGCACGGCATCTTATCAACTTCACAACGATCTAACCTCACACGTGCACCAGCCTTTGGTCTCACACAGCAACAGGAGACATGCTTCCTTAAATCTACTCTCTTATAAAAAAAGTCCACTGGGGACAGGATCTTCCCATGAAATACACTAGCACTGCACTTCCTTTTCTCCTCAGTTCCTCTGCACTTTAAAGTCCTTTGCTAACTCCTGGGGAAGAAAAAAAAACTTTTTTATGTGGATGCAGCGGCATGCTGGGAGGTCTACTTCACTTTTCCATGTGGGCTGCCAACGCCCACACTCACCAGCCAATCCAAAGCTCCGTCTCCACTACACACATCTGACTACATCATGAAGGTCAGAGGAACGTAGTCATGTTACTGCCTGTAAGGTATGATAGTGGGACAGAAAAAGGTCAGACGAGTCTTGGAAAGCACAAAGATGAATATGAATGCAGGCAGCCATGGCAATGGAAGAGCAGTTTCTATGATAATTATAAAGGGCAAGTAGTCCTATTTTTATCACATTAGAAGAGAGAAAACTGCAAAGAAGTTGTCATCTGTCACTGCGACTGCTATAATGAGTGGATTAGCCAGGCTGTTTTAATCAGCAAGTGAGGAATAACAGAAAACCAGGAGGTATTATATCAACTTTCTTGGCTAGGAGGATGAATTATATGCATAAGAAATTGTAGAGGTGGGGGATTTACTGAGTTACATTAGGTGACACGTAAAGTTTTGTTCTATACACTTGTAAATAAAGGAGAGAGCCTACGGGAGAATAGGGTACAAATTTTAAGTAATCAGTTTAAAGTTCAGTGACATAATAAGTTGTTTATATTAGAAGAGTTCTGAAATTTTATGGTTAGATATGCAAATAGAGCAGTCTATTAAAGAAACACTTAAATGTGTATTTTTGGACATTTTTTAGAAAATTATCTGTCAACTAGTGTGAACGATGTTGCATTGTGGAAGCAGTAGCTCAAAATCTTAAAAATGGCCTTTTCTTCTTCTTCTTCTCCTTCTTTCTGCTGCTCCCGTTAGGGGTCGCCACAGCGGATCATCTGCCTCTATCTCACCCTATCCCTTGCATCCTCTTCCCTCACTATGAATCTTCTCTGTGGTCTCCCTCTTCTCTTCCTGCCTGGCAGCTCCATCCTCAACATCCTTTGTCCAATATATCCACTATCCCTCCTCTGAACATGTCCAAACCATCTCAGCCTTGCCTCTCTGACTTTGTCTCCAAACTTCTCAACTTGTGCTGTCCCTCTGATGGACTCACTTCTAATCCTGTCCATCCTGGTCGCTCCCAGAGAAAATCTCAACATCTTCATTTCTGCCACCTCCAACTCTGCCTCCTGTCTTTTCCTCAGTGCCACTGTCTCCAAACCATACATCATAGCAGGTCTCACTGCTATCGTTCTGTCACAAAGCACCCCTGACACTCGTCTCCACCCACTCCACCCTGTCTGCACTCTCTTCTTCACCTCTCTTGTGCTCTGTCCGTTGCTTTGGATGGTTGATCCGAGGTATTGCACATGAAAACCATGTTTTACTGTCTCACCTTAATAACTTGTTAGTAACAATAAGCAGTGAAATCAGTGCCAGTTTGGTCTGTGGTGGTGTTTCCCAGGTGAGTTCACATCTGGCATTTCCATGTCCCACCTTTCAAATAATACCTATGATTTAGTTTCAAGGCTGGGTCCTTTGTGTTCTGGATCAGGAGGCACTTTTTTAATTCTGTGTTCAAACACTGGTCACAGACCGTGCTGATCCATCAAGGCATGGAGCCTCTGAGGATGTCAGAGGTAGTGGATCCTTACCAGTTACTAGAATGAGACTCTGTCGATTGGGTTTGTTTCAGCACATCCTGTGGTTGTTCGATCGAACTGGGATCTAGGGAGTCTGGAGGCCTTGGGCTCTTTGTCCCTCAGGCTCAGTTAGATTCTGAGGTTACTCTTTTGGGACTCTGTGGATTGGGCTTGTTCTGACACATCCTGTAGATATTCGATTGAATTCGAGGCCGGCTCTGCATCTCGCCCTTTGTCCATCAGGTCCTTCCTGGTCAGTTTTTGTGGTTTGGAGCACACTGTTATGCTGATGGAGGCTGCTGCTGTCGGGGAATGCCTTTTGGTGGGGTGGTAAGTGTCAAAGTAATTCTGCATAAATGCCAGGACTAAATGTTTCCCAGCAGAACACTGCATTGCAACAAGGTAATCTTATTCACTTCACCTGTCAGTGGTTTCAATGTCACAGCTCATTGGTGTATACAGCCAGTAAGTTAATAGCTGCCAAAACATTGGCCGGACTAATTTATCAATCTAGCTATAGGTTTTTAGGATTTCAAATTACCCCCTAAACTTCTAAATTAAAGAGATATTTGAGGTGATCAAGCATAAAACAGGAAATAGCCTAAATAAATAATATATAACTAAACTTTTGGATAAAGGCAAAAAATAAAAGAAGGTTTGTGCTATTCAAAACATTTAAATGGGCTCCTTTCACTCTCAACCTCTTTTAAGCTACAGCATCAGATTTAGAGAGGAAATCTGCTAAGCGCATATTTGCACATCAGGAAGAGGGTGTTTTCCTGATGTGAGCTAATATTAGTTTGGTTGTAGTCTGACCATTGTAGGTGTTGAGTGTTTAATAGGAAGTAAGTAACATACACTGATTAGGCGTAACATTATGACCACTGACAGGTGAAGTGAGTAACACTGAATATCTCTTCATCATGGCACCTGTTAGTGGGTGGGATTTATTGAACAACAAGTGAATAGTTTGTCCTCAAAGTTGATGTGTTAGAAGCAGGAAAAATGGGGGAGCATAAGGGTTTGAGCATGTTTGAGAAGGGCCACATTGTGATGGCTAGATGACTGGGTCAGAGTATCTCCAAAACTGCAGCTCTTGTGGGGTGTTCTCGGCCTACAGTGGTCATTATCTATCAAAAGTGGTCCAAGGAAGGAACAGTGGTGAACCAGCGACAGGGTCATGGGCGGCCAAGGCTGACTGATGCACGTTGGGTAGCAAAAGGGAGACCAACACGATACTAGGTAGGTAGTCATAATGTTATGCCTGAGCGGTGTACAGTATGTTCTCACTGTGGAGTACAAAGCTATGTTCAGTGTTCACATTCAAAGCTTCCAACAGCAAGTTTCTGACATGGAAAGCGCTCCTGATATTGAAACCTTATCCAGAAGTTTGCAACACCTTAGGAACATCTGAATTGCACAAACAATGCAGCAATTTCTCCAAGCGGCCTGGAACAACCTGCAAGGCTAGTACCTTAAAACTCTGCGTACATGTATTTAGGATGATTTCAGTTGAACCTTATGCATTGTACTGGATGCAAGTACAACCACAATGGCAAAAAATTCAGTCAGCCAGAGACCAGTATCAGTCAGCCAAAAACAAACATACAATGAAAATATTTCTGCTATTTCTATTATGTCTGTCCACATGTCAGAAAGGCCATGGCTTTCTGAAACACAGTGTGGACACTGCCAACTAAAGACTGCGCAGGCTAAAACCAGGGGTGAAACAACATTAAAAACAAGAAAAGAGAGAGAGAGCTGAAACATGGAAAAATAGAGATTCTACTTGTGATCAAGGGGCAGGAACTCAAAAAACATGAGGATATTAAGAGCAACCCAGTAATGCAATAGGATTCACATTCCAAAAATGTTGTGGAAAAACTGCAAAACTCTTCTATGTGATGTTAAGGTCTGAAAAAATTCCAAATAGATCGCTAAAGGCACTTAAAGAAGCGCTGATGATTAATATCATGCTTATAAGTGTTTGCAAACATAAGCACAGCCAGCAGCCAGTTAGCTTTGCTACAGGATGTGATTCAGAAATTGTCCTGCACACAAAACCACACACAGTTTTTACAACTTGTGTACAGATCAAACAAAGACGATATAAAACGTTATCTGGTCAGCTTGAGAGAAGCTGTGAAATGGGTTTTTTCCATTCCTTTGGAGAGAAGCTACAGTCGTGAAAAACTAAGTACACCCCATGAATCAACACTTGTAGAACCACTGTTAGCAGCAATAACTTGAAGCAGTCATGTTCTGTATGACTTTATCAGTCTCTCATATTGTTGTGGAAATATTTTGGCCCACTCTTCTTCCATTGCTATTGACTCTTATTTTTCTGCCATTCTGTTGCAGATTTCCTGCTGTGCTTTGGATCATTGTCCTGTTGCATGACTCATTTTTAGCCAAGCTTTAGTTATCGGACAGATGGCCTCACATTTGATTCTAGAATATTTTGGTATGCAGAGGAGTTATTGGTCAATTGAATGTCTGTATGGTTTCCAGGTCCCTTGGCTGCAAAATGAGCGCAAATCATCACCATTCTACCACCGTGCTTGACAGATAGTATGAGGTGTGTGCAATGATATTGTTTTTCGTCTTTGCCAAATGTGGTGCTGTGCATCATGGCCAAACATCTCCACTTTGATCTCATCTTTGGAAAGGACATTGTTACAAAGGTGTTATGGTTTGTCCGATGCAACTTTGCAAGCCTGAGCCATGCTGCCGTGTTCTTTTTAGACAGAAGAGGCTTTATGCTGGCAACTCTCCCAAACAAGCCATACTTGTTCAGCTTTTTTCTAATCGTACTGTTGTGAACATAAACATTTAACATACAAACTGAGGCCTGTAGAGTCTGAGAGGCAGCACTTGGGTTTTTTGCTAATTCTTTGAGCATTGCATGGTCTAACCTTGAGGTAAATTTGCTAGGACATCCACTCCTGGGATTGTGGCAACGCGTTAACAAACACCTCCATACCGGCAAAGTGCCAAGAACGTATTCTTCGATAGATTTGGTCACATTGGCTGATGATCAATTAATCAAGGTAATTTGATTAGCAGCACCAGGCTACTACTTACCCTCTTAAGTCCTATGGAAGCAGTAAGGGTGTACTTAGTTTTTCACAGGACAGCATAGAGTTCTAAGAAAACTTTCTTTTTCACAGGAAAAAGAACTGGCTGCTAAGTATCAATACTTATCAACAAGAAGATGATGTTTACCCTATAGGGTTTCTTTAAATTGAAGAACTTATTTTGTCTTCTACTGTGACTTACTCCTATTGTCAGCTACTCATACTCCTGTAAAAACACAGTTAAAATATGCAACTCAAGTATTCAGCAAACATAAACTCAAGTCAAACCATTTCAGTTTTGCTTCTGTGGCCTCAACTGGCTAGGTGTACCTTCGGCTGCTCCCTTGTATTCACCTCAATGGGTCACCACAGTCGATTAATACAGCACGCGGTAATTTGGCAGAGGTTTTATGCCGGATGCCCTTTCTTAGGCAACCCTCCATGGCGAGAGGGGCTTGTGTCCCCACATGAAATCAAACCAGGGGCATTCTGCTTGGAAGGCGACTGTGTAAACCGCTGCACTACAGGGACCATGCCAGTTGGAACTAGATACTCCACAACTTCAAGAGATCCTGTCATTCTTCCATGTGGCCACAGTGGGCGCTGTTACGTCAACATTTCATAACCTACTATGATGCTCTGTCAATATGCAGGACAGGAACCCACAAACTAGTGGCTTATTTCATTTTCAGTTTTCCACTTCCACCCAAACCAAGCCTGCGTGTTTATTTTAGTTAGCTGGGCCAAATAAGCACTCTCCACAGGAGGCCAGCAGATTGTGAAGTTACTCATACAGATCAGCAGCTCAGCGGGAGTGGAACAACAATCCTCATCACATCATCGGATGATAATAAATTCTCTCCTTACAAGCTGGACTCGAGCAGGGAAAGAAAACTGTAGCTGGAGAGGTGATGCAGCAGCAGAGTGATTCCTCAGCACTGCAGCCTGATCATATGATGCTGCTGATGTAAGGATAAGGACCGGATGAAGCCAGTCTTAATGCCCACGGCCTGCTAAACCTGGCGCTCCAAAACAGCTCCAAAATCTGACCCAAATTATGTTTAGGGCTACGCGACTCAGTGTCCGCAAGGCAGCGCGGGCAGGATTTCCTCCTCTCTTCACGGGCTCCTGAACGCATCATAAAATGCGCCCGGCCGTCCTGCGTGGACGCTTCCACAGCCCGGCTGTGGGCTCTCATTCATCCCTGCGTAACGCCGTGTGCCGAAAATGACGAAAGCTCGGTTATAATCCCCACCGGCGGGCGACAAACACGCATCAAACGTTACTTTACCTGTGTGGGAATGAAGGTGCGGGCGCGCGCCGGCTGCGTGACCTTGGAGCAGAAAGATGCGTGCGTCTGCGGTGCGGACGGCTCAGCGTTTGAGTTTCCTGAGTGAGCCGCTGCCTGACGCGGAGCTGCTGCGCGCCGCAGAGGGCGGCGCTGCCTGCCTCCGTCTCTGCTTCAGCTCAGACCGGAGCGGCTGCACAAGACCGCCTCAGTGTTTCAGTGACATGGCATCATGCACGCACCCTGACCGTGGGGGTCTGTAGAAACAGCAGAGCCTTTTACAGCTTAGAAACTGGAACTTTACCTGGGGGGGGGAAAGCATTTTAAAAGTATTAAAAAAGGTTATAAATAGTGATGTTTGGAAGCCAGTAAGAGCCAAAGATGAGAGTAGCTGAATGACTAAAAAGGGTTGTTGGTTTGAAACCTTCGGCTGCTCCCTTGTATTTTCCCCCAAGGGGTAATCCGCAGATGCCTGTGAGGCAATAGAAAAAACATACCTTTGGCTGCTCCTTTATATTAATCTGCAGAGGTTTTACACCGGATGCCCATCCTGATGCAACCCTCCATGGTGAGAGGGGTTTTGTTTCCGTCTGGAATCAAACCAGGGACCTTTTCCTTTTACACTACAGGGGCGCTCTGTGAACTCTGACTATTTTACACTTCTTTTATTTCTAATAGTGTAGTGGTTTACACAGTCACCTTACAAGCGAAAGGTCCCTGGCTCGATTCCAGGTGGGGACCCAAGCCCCTCTCGCCATGGAGGGTTGCCTCAGGAAGGGCATCCGGTGTAAAACCTCTGCAGATTAATACAAGGGAGCAGCCAAAGGTATGTTTTTTTTTCAATTTCCTCTCAGTAACAAGGTCCTAGGTTCAAATCCACCAGCTGGCTGGGGCCTTTATGTGTGGAGTTTGCATGTTCACCCCACACCTGTGTGGGTTCTCTCCACATGGCTTCCTTCAGTCTAAAGACATGTATGTTAATTGGTGCTTCTGAATTGACCACAGCTGTAAATGTGAGTGTATGCTGTCTGGTGATCTGTCCAGGTGTACACCACCTCTCACAGAAAGGGTATAGGCTACAAACCCTCTGTCACCCTAAATTGGACAAGCAGTTTAAAAGGGATGAATGGCTATTTATGCCATGGTGTGTTACCTTGCTGGAAGCAGCCGTCAGAAGATGGGTACACTGTGGTCATAAAGGGATGGACGTGGTCAGCAGCAATGATGAGGTAGGCTGTGGTGTTTAACCCTAGTGTCACTAACATGGGGTGAAAATCACCCGTTGTTTAAACAATGTTCAAGTGGTATTAAGGGACCAAAAGTGTGCCAAGAAAATCCCCTCCTCAACATCACACCACCACCAGCAACCTGAACCAATGGTACAAGGCAGGATGGATCCATGCTTTCTTTTTTCTTGCACCAAATTCTGACCCTACCAAACAAATGTTGCAGCAGAAATTCAGATTCATCGGCCCAGACAACGTTTTTCCAGTTTTATCATCCAGTTTTGGTGAGCCCGTGTCAGTTGTAACCTCAGTTTCCTGTTCTTAGCCGGCAGGAGTGGGATTGTTGTGGTGTTCTGCGGCTGCTCTTTGCTTTCCTTTCTGTGTTCTCTGTTCCCTCGCCCCCAACCTGTCAAGGCAGATGGCTGCCCCTCCCTGAGCCTAGTTCTGCTGGAGGTTTCCTCCTGTCAAAAGGGAGTTTTTCCTTCCCACGGTCGCCGAGTGCTTGCTCATAGGGAATCATCAGATTGATGGGGTTTTCTCATTAACACTGTAGTATCTTTACCTTACAGTGTGAAGCGCCTCGAGGTGACTTTTGTTGTGAATCGGCACTATATAAATAAAATTGAATTGAACTGTAGCACATTGGCTTCGAGGTTTGACTTGTTATGAGTTCAGAGATGCTCTTCTGCATTCCTTGGTTGTATGGAGCAGTTATTTGAGTTAATGTTGCTTTCCTATCAGCTTGAAGCAGTGTGGCTATTCTCCTCTGACCTCTGGCATCAAAAATCAATTTTTGCCCAGAGAACTGCCACTCTGTCTTTTTCGAACCATTCTCTCTAAACCCCAGAGGTGGCTGTGTGGGAAAATCCCACTGTATCAGCAGTTTCTGAAATACTTAGAGCAGCCCATCTGGCACCAACAGCCATATTACATTCAGAGTCACTTAAATCACCTTTCTTCTCCAGAAGAAGAGTGAAATGAGAAGAACACAGTGTCTTCTATTTAAAACTTACTTCTTTGTGTATCTCTGTTTTTTGTGTTTCCTCGGCTTTGCTGAGTGTCAGCCCCCACCCTGATTGGTGTCACCTGCGTCCAACCAAAATGACAACAAACAACAAAAGCCTGACAAGTGTTTCTGTGCCTGGGGCTGAATATTTGCAGTTGAAACATATCAGTGGAAAAAACTCATCCCTGCTCTGAAGTTTGGTTCTTTTTAGGTGTGCATGTGAGAATGCAAAATTCCAACACAGTCAGATTGGTCATTAAACTGTCTCTAACCTGCCAGCTCCCTGGTACACAGTCAGATGGATGCCTAGTTCTCATGCAGGTAGTTGTCCTGGAAAATTTGCAAGTGAGTGGGCCTCCTGTGTGCCTCCCTGTGTGTTTCCAGTTTTATTATCTCCAGTTTGTTCTACATGTGTAAAATGGCAACTTCCAAACTTGCTTCTCCTAGATTTTCCTTAGAACATGTGTGAAAATGACTTATGAAAATGACAAGTAAGGAGTTCATACAAAATGTCACAGGACTCTGTGCAGTCCAATTAAAAACTAAATACATCCTTAGTGCTTCCACAGGAATTAAAAAGGTAGATAGCAATCAGGTTCTGCTAATCAAATGCACGTGATAACTGATTATCAGGCAGTGTGACCACCTCTGTAAAAACAGAAGTTTTGGCTGTTTGCTCTTGCAAAGAATTCAGGTGCATCTTAACACAATGCCAAGGATGAAAAACATCAGCAGCAAATGGTGCTGCCTGTCAATCTGGGAAGGGTTAGAAGGCCATTTCCAAACAATTTGAAGTCCATCACTCTACAGTGAGAAGGATTATTCACAAGTGGCGAACATTCAAGACAGCTGCCAATCTTTACAGGAGTGGATTTCCCGGCACAAGGTCAGACTGTCAAATGCTCAGAGAAATTGTAAAAAGCCCAAGAGCTACATCTCAGACTCTGCAGGCCTCAGTTCGCATATTAAATGGTAAAGTTCATGACAGCACAATTAGAAAATAGATTACTTCTTCTTTCTAAAAAGAACGTGGCAGCACAACTTAGTTTTGCAAAGTTGCATCTGAATAAACTACAAGACTTCTGGAATACTGTCCTTTGGAAAGACAAACTCAAAGTGGAGATGTTCGACCATAATGTACAAGCATCACGTTTGGAAAAACCAAACACAGCATATCAGCATGAATACCTCATACCAACTGTCTAGCACGGTAGTGGAGGTGTGATGATTTGACCATCTGTCCGACAGCTAAAGCTTGGAAGAATTTGAGCCATGCAACAGGACAATGACCCCAAGCACACCAGCAAATCTACAGCAGAATGGCTGAAATAGAAAAGAATCAGAGTGTTGCAATGTGTTGTGTTTCCAGGCTGAAATGCTGTGGTGGGACATTAAAGGAGCAATGTGTGACAATTAGTGACATCTGCTGGTGCGAATTGAGAATGCAGCAACAGAATACCCGTCCTCTCCCCCCTCCCTTTTTGGAGAACCTATAGTGACAGTAAGGGAGTAAAATAGAGTCTTTCGCAACACTATACATAAGCACTTCCAGTTTAGAGGTTCATGTGTCTGGAAATGATTAGGAATTAGAAATGCAATTGATCAGAATAAGATTTAGGAAATAGAAATCCAGTTTTTACATCGCAAAAGTAATAGCTTATAACCGACAAGTAATGGCAGCCATTCTGCATTGTAATAAAATTTTATGGTAAATACTGGCCAGTTGATTTAGTTGCGTATACATGCTCACACTGGTCACAATGCCGGTGTGTATCATAATAGTCGCATAGTTCATTTGTTCATGTTTGCAGAGTGAGAGTGTCAGTAGCATCACTGTTACGAAGGTTAGAAAGAGCAGAAGGGGGGGATAGCTAGAGGTGGCGGAGCAGCCTTCTATATACTGGAAGTGACGTCATCGACTGAAGCGTGAAAACCAGTATTCGAGTCTGTTACACAATATATATGATAAATCTGAATATTAGATGTTATTTCTGGTAACAGATCAGCCTAATTATTACATGTAGCTCCTTTAAGAGAACTGTGCATAAACGAATGCCTGCAAACTCCAATCAACAGAAGCCGCATGGTAATGAAGAGTGGGCCAGAAATCCTCCCCAACAATGTGAGAATCTGACAAAGACATATAGAAAATGTTACATTTAAGTTACTGCTGCTAAAGGTGGTTCTACAAGGTGTTTATGGGGTGTACTTAGTTTTTCACATCACTGATGAGCTTTGGTGATAACATTTGCTGCCGAGAATGTACAACCAAAGCCTTTGAAATCAGCAACAGACGTGGATAAAGTTGAAGTGGCATTTGAAATGCAATTGATGAAAGAAGGTAAGAGGGCACTGAAAACTGAAGTGCTGAGAGAAGCTGAATTTTCTGTTTATGTGAAGGCACTGAGTAAAGTTGAATAAAGCTACTGAGGGCAGATGAACCATCGCCTGAAAGAGAGCACTGAAGGGACTTGATATGGGGACTGAAAGGAGCTGAAATGTCAGTTGATGCATACCTCTAAAAGCAGGTGGGATATCAAGACTAGATTAGATAAGACATCTTTTATTTGTCTCAAAAGTTGGAAAATTCTTTTGGTAATAAGAGAATAGTAGAATTACATATCGGCTGCTCCCTTTAATCCTCACCAATGGGTCGCCAGAGCAGATTAGTCCACATTATCCATTTGGCAGAGGTTCCTGACGCAATGCTCCACAGAGAGAGGGGCTTGTGTCCCCACCCAGAATCAAACCAGGGACCTTTTACTCTTAAGGTGAGTGTGTAAACCACTACAGAATTACAGTGGGTACGGAAAGTATTCAGACCCCTTTAAATTTTTCACTCTTTGTGTCATTGCAGCCATTTGCCAAAATCAAAAAAGTTTGTTTTATTTCTCATTAATGTACACTCAGCACCCCATCTTGACAGAAAAAAACAGAAATGTAAAAATTTTTGCAAATGTATTAAAAAAGAAAAACTGCAATATCACATGGTCATAAGTATTCAGACCCTGTGCTCAGTATTGAGTAGAAGCACCCTTTTGAGCTAGTACAGCCATGAGTCTTCTTAGGAATGATGCAACAAGTTTTTCACACCTGGATTTGGGGATCCTCTGCCATTCTTCCTTGCAGATCCTCTCCAGTTCTGTCAGGTTGGATGGTGAACGTTGGTGGACAGCCATTTTCAGGTCTCTCCAGAGATGCTCAATTGGGTTTAGGTC
>VUQH01069284.1:2444-36878 GCA_015106775.1 Etroplus canarensis
CACCACCCCCTCCCCCCCCCACCCCCCCCCCCCACACACACACACACACACACACACACACACACACACACACACACACACACACACACACACACACACACACACACACAGCTTTGAGTTGACTGTAGAGCTCATAGAATGACTTGGCAAAAATATTTTTGCATCTCTTTGAAAATACATTTCAAGAGCAGATGTGCAGGTTTGTTAAGTTACCAACAGGTGGTGCTATTCGGCTTCAAATGTTTCCTGCCTCAGCATACAGAGAACCTAGGCTTATGCGACTGCTGCAAGTAGTTATCAATGATGTCATTATTCTGCAGGAAGACCTAGATAGAACATGTACCCTGAATGTTCTGCTCAATTTAAATACAGAAGCAAACATCTTCACATGGAAGGTTTTATGAGAAAAACTGTCTGAACTATGTAGGTTTAAAATCTGATTGCTACACTATCCCCACCAGAAGAGTCAGTGGATATCTGAAACACACATCTGGCATCAAAACCCACTCAACAGGTCCCTGGCACCAGTGTGTGAAAGAGACAGTGGTCAACCTTCAACAGATGCAGGACTGATCATGGCTCCTGAAACACATCACTGAAGCTTGTCATCTCCAATGACTAAAATAGAGATTATTCACTTTCCACATAGCAGATCAGGGGGCAACTGCTTGGCTTGAGGACTTTGCATTTGCTAAGTGAGAAAAAATATTGGTTACATTGCTTGTTGAGCTGCTCTTCAAACCAAAGAGGCAATTTTGATATTTTCTCACACTGTTGCCACAAAGCAGAAAAATGGCAACAATCACTCTTAAGGATGAGTAGTTCTTCAGTTCCTAAAAGATGAGGTCTTAAATGAACAGAAGAAGTAAAATAACATCCCTGAGTGTGTGCATGTGTCTGTGTTTGTGTGTGGATTTGTACGACAGGAGATTTTATTTTCCAATCAAAGAACACATTTTTTACAGGAGGTGGAGCAAACTTGTGTTCTAGGTGATAGGATGTAAAAAATCCTCAGTAGGAATCAAAACCTGTCTTTTAACAATTTAATGTCTGTAAAACATTGGTTTATATATGAATAACTTATAAGACCCATAAAATGCCATAATAAAGGCCCACATTAGATGCCTACAGTGTGGTTTGCATGGGTCATTTTTGTTTGTAGAAATCTGAATTTTATTAAGAAAATTATGCTTCTGGACATTGGCTTTACTTGAAAAATAAGTTGACCTCCTGGTCATATGAAAGACTATACACTGTCTGGACTTGTAGTCATTGATTTCAAGGGTTTTATTCAGTCCCATTGCCACAGGTGTTTAAAATCAAGCACCTGGTCTGGGAACCACAGCAGCTCAGCCACAAAGTGGCTGACCATGTAAAGTCACAGAGCAGGGGTTGACGAGTGCTGAGGTGCATAGGGCATAAAAGTCACCAACACTCTGCTGACTGCTGAGAGCTTCATAGCATGGGTTTCCATGGCCAAACAGCTGCATACAAGCCTGACATCACCAAGCACAATGCCAAGCATAAGATGGAATGTTGTAAAACATGCCACCACTGAACTCTGCAGCAGTAGAAACATGTTCTGTGAATTAATAAATCATGCTTCTCTATCTGGCAGTCTGGTGGACAGGTCTGAGTTTAGTGAATGCCAGCAGAAGAGAACATTATCTGCCTGACTATATTGTACCAACTGTAAAGTATTTTGGAGGAGGGATAAAGCTATGGGGCTAAGGGTGACCTGGACCCTGTAGTTCCAGTGAAGGGAACTCAATGCTTCATTTTACCAAGACATTTTGAACAAATCTTTGTTTCCAACTTTGTGAGAACAGTGAGGGGAAGACCCTCTTTCTGTTCCAGCATGACTGTGTCTCAGAGCACAAACCAAGGTCCATATAAGAATGTTTGTAAGAGTTTTGTATGGAAGAACTTAACTGACCTGCACAAAGCCCTGACCTCAACCCCATCCAACACCTTTAAAATTAACTAGAACAGAACTTGAGAGCCAGATCCTCTTGTCCAACATCAGTGTCTGACCTAACGAACGTTCTTCTGGATGAATGGACAAAAAATCTTGTAGAAAGCCTTCCCAGAAGAGTGGAAGCTGTTATAGCTGCAAAGGAGGATCAACTCCCTATTAATGCCTACAGATTTAGAATGTGATGTCATAAAAGCTTCTGTAGCTGTAATGTGTAGATGGCCCAACACTTCCATCCGTATAATGTACTTTCTAGTGGTTATAAGTGCACCACATGGACACGTAGCTGAAATATGAGCACAGCGTCACTTCAGTGGTCAGAGATAATGCCCCTGAACAAAGAGGAATGACACTCACAACTGCAGCCTTGCGTAGCAGGTGGTGACAAATAGCTCTTTTTTGTCCCCCGGGCATGATACATGTATTACCAAAGTCCAAAAACATGCTCAGGTTTTTATGGTAGGAGAGAAAAATGATAGAGATAAGTGGATTTACTCTCCTGCTGGGTGTAAGGACCCCAGCTTCCTGGATAATTAAAAACTGATTTCATGTGTCTGTTAATCAGCGTAGCATATCTCTGCCCTGAGGAGGCCAGTCAATCAATCTCTCATCAGGCTGCCCCAACATTAATTTGTGTTTGTTGGTATGTGTGTGCATGCCTTTAATGTGTAAACAGAAGATATTGTTTTTGTGTTGTGTGTATTAATGTATTTGATTATATTCGCTCTCTCTTAATAAGTGTTTGGCCTTATTCAGAAATGGAGTAAAACCATGTTGTTTAGCCATGCCAGTGTCTTCTCTTTGCTGTCTCATTTTCATATCTATTTTCACTATCAGGATATTTGCTGAATGTGTTGAAACTTCAAAGGCCAGCACTTGCTAGGAATGTGCCATTAAACTGTAAACATCAAGACAGGGCAATAAACCCAGCAGTGTGCACATACACACACATGCACACACGGATAGTGTGAGAGGATAATTTCCACGGTTTACACAACAACAGACCCAGTCCTTTCATGGTGATTGAGGTTCAATGCGAAGTTCCCATGTGACTGAGCCAAAGAAAGGAGTGAAAACTGATCCAAAAAAACTGTAGAAAATGTAATTTTCTTGGGTGTTTGAGCACAAAGGAATCTCATCCTTGACTCACATTTACATTCTGTCCTCCTCTATCATACCAATTCTGGGAAAAAGAGAGCAAGCCGCAGTTGAAACATGTCAGCTGCCTTTCACATTTACGGAGGAATGTTGGCCAGGCTTCACAATGTTGTCAGTCAGTACGCCAGATAAGAGCTTTCAGTTCATAAATAAGATTGATGGTATTGCATACCACCAGTTCCTGCTCTGTGTTTTCCCATACAAGCTTCTCTGTCAAAAGCATCTGTGCTATCTCACCAGCTCATATCCTCTCTGTCCACGTCCAGACTTGCTTAGGTGTTTTAACATGTTCCCCTTCCAGTCATTAAACAAACCACTGCAGGATATGTTCTGACTTCACTTGCTCAGTTATGTTATGGTTTAATAATAGTTTGTTTTGGGGTATAGGTTCATATATAATTATATAAGATTGTATGTCCGTTCCACGTTTGTGATATGCTTTATTTAACAGGAACGTACTCTTAAACCAGACTAAAAAGGTACCTTAAAGGAGTACTCAAAAGATTAAGTCTTATATTTCATAATAGCTGGCAGGCCCAAAAGAAGAGTAAATACTGAATACTGAAATACCTGTGTAGTGACAAGAATAGTACCTGCCTACTTTAAACATGCAATAGTACATCCGCTCATAAAGCAATAGTTGACCCCGCATGTAATTTAAGATGGATCTCTACCTGCCCTTTCTATCTAAAGTTTTGGGGAAAATGTTTATTCAGCAACTGCAATCTTTTTTTTTAATATATTATAATGATGCTGGTGAGGTTTTACTGCCTGGTTTTAAACTCCATCACAGCACAGAATCAAGTGAAAAAATCATGTATTGGTATTTGTGGCACTGCCCTGAACTGGTTCAAGTCTTATCTGACTAACAGGTCTTTTTTGTCAGGATAGCCGACTACTCTTCTAGCACTGCCTCCTTGATCTGCAGCACACTTCAAGGTTCATTTCTGGGTCCAGTTCTATTTTTTCTCTATATGCTGCTGCTTTGGTCAATTTTTTTTTTTTTTTTTTTTACAAAACATCATGCTGTTTAACATTTCTATGCACATGATACCTAGACACACTTGCTCCTTAAACCAAACATCAGCTCCTCTGTCGACTCCTTAAACCGTTGTTTAGCTGATGTCAAAACTTGGATCTTCCAAAGTTTCCTCACTTTCAGTGAAAATAAAACTGAAATATTAGTGATTTATCCCATTCATCTTCAGGCAGCTACACTCCCCATTACTTCTTCATACTTTGGATTCCTGACATAATATTTTAAACCTCTAGTAAAGTGTTATTTTTGATTTTCTTAAATTTGATTCACAGATGTAGTAAAAACCATTTTTTTTCCAATTAAGACTTTTAGCTGAAGTTAAACCATTTCTATTAACAGCTGTGAGAAGGTCATTCATGCTTTTATTCCATCCGGACTCGATTACTGCAATTGTTTGTATGCAGAAGTGAGCAAAACACTAATATTACATTCGCAATTAGTTCAGAATTGCCAGACTCCTAACTGGTACTGTACATGGAAGCATGTATGTGTGGAGCGGCTGTTGCTCAGGAGATAGAGCAGGTTGTCTTCCAAAAGGAAGGTTAGTGGTTTGATCCCCGGCTTCTCCAGTCTGCATGCCGAAGTGTCCTTGGGCAAGGCACTGAACCCCAAATTGTTTCTGATGCACCCATCAGAGTGTGTGTTAAAATGCACTTGACGCACTGTGTGAATGGGCACTCAGTCAGAGAAGAAAAGCGTTGTATAAGTACTAGCCAATTTACCATGTTGCTAAACAGGCTTCCTGGGAAGTATATCGATTTTGAAATGTTGTTGCTCACATCTAAGTGCCTGCATGGGCTTGGTCCAGGCAACAGATCTTTTACAATTTTATGTCTCATTTTCAAGTCCATTGAACAACAGAATTTTCATTTGATGCTCCAAAACTGTGGAATCACCAGAGCTTATCTACCTCACTAGCAGAATTTAAATCCTAGTTGAAAAACATGTGTTTTCTCACTGACCTTTTCAGCTTCAGATTAGTTTTATTTCCATTGTGCCTTTTCCTCAGGGGTATTTTTGTTTACTTGTTTACTTTTTTAAATGTGCAGCTGTGCTGTGCATCACTTTGGTTGAGGTCTGTTGTGTTTAAATGTGTTATAAACTGACTTTACCTGACTTGACTTGATGCAACAGAGGATAACTTGTAGTCCAGTTTAAATAAAAACAAACAAGCAATAAAGAACTGAATGGGGGCCCATTAATTTAGCAACCCATGCCTCATTTAAGCTCAGGTTTATATTAATGCAATGGGTTGTGTTTCAGTCTTTCTGCTGAAAATTTTTAGGCATTAAGTTGAAATAATACAAAACTATTGTAGCAGAATTTTTATAATCTTCATGCAATGCCACAGGCTGAATTTCTTTGAAAATTAAACTGAACATTGTCAAGGTCTCCTTTTAAACAAACTCAGGCCTGTTTGTCTAAAAGAAAACACCATCTCATGTCAGAACCTTGCTTTGCTATTTAACTTTGATTTTTTTTATGCCTTGCCTGGAGGCATGTTTTCCTAAAAATAATACATCAAAGGACTTTTCACTACAAACAAAAACTTGTTCTTATCATTTCTCAAAGCTTTGTTTAACATAAAGCCAGTATTGTACAGCCTTTATAAAGGCAGCCTTAATACACAATGGCACAGCCTTATTTTATAAATACCATGCTGTCCAAACATTTTAGGCTCAAAAACTGAAGCAAACAGCCTCATTTTTTATGGGCAATTAGTTAGTAAACTAAAACTCTAAATAAAATTGTTTCTGGTAAAACTTTTCTTTAGATGGTCACATTTGTGGATTGTTTTTCAAAGCTTGCACCAAGGTTGTTTTAAGAGAACTCCCCATGGTTCTTTAAGGCTGTCTCCTGTTTCTAATTGTAATCCCACACTGACTCAGTGATGTTGAGATCAGGGCTCTCTGCGGATCATACCATCTGTTACAGGATTCCTTGCTCTTCTTGTCACTGAAGATAACTATGACTTTGGCTGTGTGTGCCACACTGCAGAAGGAATTTGAGACTAAACAGATGCCTTTCTGATTGTAACAACAGATAGTGAGAAACATTAAATGACTAAAGCTGTCATCTACGAGAACTATGGTGATGTGTTTTAGTTGTAACAAACCAAACCATGCAGGATGACTGCTGAAACATGTGAAAGGACACTGATGACACCATAACATTCATTGTCCTTGCTGCTGTCATTCCCATTGTCCTACTGCATTGTGAAAACCCAATGTCTGAGCTCCAGCTGCCCCAAACTGGTACAAGTCGATATTTGTGACTCTGTTGTGTGTGCCTGTGTGTGCATGTATACGGGTGACCTATTTGGAAATAGACACCATATAACTGAGCTCTCCATTCTCTCATCTTCATGTCCAACGGTCTGTCCTGAAATAGCTCATGAACACCTCTGGGTGTGAGGTATAGCGGAGGCATTAAAAGCATTTAGGAATGTGATGCATGTTAGCAAAGGTGCTCAAGAATTTCAAATGGCATTAGTGGCTAATCTGGGAGAAACCTGCCTTTGTCGTGTATAGGGTTACGTGTCCCTATGAGAATGTGATCTATGCCAAGCATGCTCTTCATGGCAAGAGGAGAACAAGAGAGCAGGCCACCCGAGAAAGTTGAACCCAAAAGAATGCAGCTCTGGTATTCATTAATGAAGAGCACTCTTCTCTGTGATGGAACAAGAGGGTAGGAATAAAGAGATAGAGTGACAAGAGCGAGGGGATTCACCAGAAAACACAGAGTGCTCTGAAATTACCTGGATATTTATCATCCAGTGTATAAATGAAATAATTCACAAGTCAGGGAATTGGTAAATTATATTAGAATAGTTTATTGCTTTATGAAATGTTGCATGAATTCAACTGTAAAAACCTTCATATTGTTTCGAGTTCACAGAAATGTCTGTTTGAAGTCAACACTTGGTTGGTTGTGTACAGCTTGACAAGACCGTGATTGTCGGCACATAACTTACAAACATACATAAACTCTTTGGCATCCTGCTCAAAGCACTATTGTATCTAAAATAACAAACATCTGTATAAAATATATAATATAATAACAATAATAATAATAATTAACCTGTTTGTTAGTTCAAAGCTCACAGTAAACAAAAAAACCAACACAACTTTCTCAACCTTTGCCCCTAAATGGTGACCAAACCAGCAGAATCACCACATCAGGGCACACACTCACAAACTGTAATCACACATGCAAACATACTATTAGAGAAAAAGCATGAGAAAAAAAACAATGAAACACCATGATGCTACACCCTCCCAAAATTACAAATTTCCAACACAAGATCTGTGTCAGTTTGACAAGAAAACACCAATCTGCCTTTTATATCTTATGCAGCTTACTGTTCACACACCTGTAAACCTCTGTAGAACCAGCTACTTGGGCTTAAGAGATATGAAGAGCAAGAGTGCTAAAATCAACAGTGTTTCTTGTGTTATCCACTTAAATTAATCAACAAAGGGGAGTCTTCCAAAAAAATAACATCTATCTGATGGGAATCAGATTACTCTGATTAAATCCACATTTTTTTTAGAAGAGGGGTATGCAGGTCACAAAGATAACCTCTAAGTGAATGTTTATCTTTAAAAGCTTAGGCTTAAGTTAATATTTGGGGAATGTGGAAACTAGATAAGATAAATATGTAGCTTCTCAATTGATTGGATTGGGAAAAGAAATCAAATGGATGATAAAGGGGAAAGCAGCAATTATGTATATATATATATATATATATATGTATATATTTATAAATATTTTGGCATACACTCTCTGAGAACATGTTGCCCTATTACAATCCACAATACTGTCCAAGTACCTCAGAAGATTCATCTTTTCTCACTCTGCCAGGCAGACTGCCTGCAGTTGTCCAGCCAAGTGAGAGAAAGTGAGTCAGAACACAGCTCCGTCTCTAAAATGTGAAAACAGTCCTTTATACTTCTTACGGTAACATTCTTGCCTCTAAATATTTTGTTCCAGTCTTGCACTCTTCACAGATACTCAGATGTGTTTTCTCATTCAAGATCCATTTCTCAGTTCTTCAAATGAAGACTTCCACTGCTTCTGACTCTAGCTCATCCAGGCCCCTGAAGGGGTTTAACAGTAACTTCTTAGGCGCTGCCTTGTCTGGAGAAAAAAATGAAGAAGGAACAGATAGTTATATAAATGTTTTAAAGCTAAACAGTCTTAGATACAGCTCAGTTAGCCATGGCTAAAGGTTAACAGACATTTTCCACAGTCAACCAGACCACTCGAGTAGATGTGCTCAGTCAACACGTCTGCATTATTCCCTAACCATGCACATTCCACTGGGCCACATTATGAACCACGACCTGGACAGATGGTATCTCATTGGTTGGTTATTCCTCAGCATGGTTAATCAATGTGAGCATCCATGAAGTTGAGGGCAAACCAGCTTTTACGCAGACAAAAAGTTTACTCCCATGCTGTATATGTGCAGTTGTTATGTGATGGAGTGTAAATTTGTGCAGGGTTGTTTTTTTCATGCACTGTGCTGCATATGTGCTACATGTGTGCAAAATATTCAAGTTTTATCCAGCTACTGGCTTATTGAGATTCATGCATATCCGATAAGTGACTCACCACTGTTGAGCTTAGTTGTGCTGGCTGCCTCTTTGGTTTTGGTTCCCTCCACCTGCCGTTCTAGCGTTCCAGGTTCAGACTGAGCAGAGAACTGGCGGCTGGGCAAAGTCTGATCATCTGAAAGACTCTTACCTAAAAGACGGCATCACAGAATATGTCAGTGTTTGTCAACAGCACTTTCCCCTCAATTGCTTTTCATTTCAAAGATTCCAGTCACTGACAATCTTTTACTGAGTCTAATTTTTAGCAGTACATGTGTAGCATAAAATATATTCAAGAATGCACTGTCTTGGACTCAAACACATTCATTATTAAAAAAGAAAACTTTGCGTTCCTCACCTCTCATCTTAGTGTTGCTCTTGGTGGGACTGATGGAGGGGGTGGAGGAGGCTGGTCGGAGGTTTGTCGGCAAACTCTGCTCATCCTTTCGACTTTGGTCCTGGTGCAGCCGCTGGTTGAGGATTTTAATCACAGCATCTTTTTCCAAGATCTGAGCATAGAGGGCACGGATCCTGATGCAGAGCATAAGTATAACAAAACACGTCATAAAGCTAATAACCAAATAGTGACAAAAGAACAAAGCCTGTAGTAAATCATTAAGGTTTGTCATTGAACAAGAGGGAGTTGATTATAGTAGTATGCACCTGTTCTCCATCTCCTGATTCCTGTGGTCAGCGACTGGCAGGTCCTCATTGAAGCTGTTGTTGGAGGAGTGAATGGGTGAGTGGTTAATGATGGTAGTGTCTCTGCAACAGAAAAATAAATTTTCCTAGGCTTTATTCAAACTTAAATGAGCTGGAAAGTGTTTGTATGCATGAATTCCCGGTATTCATAAGAAGCAGAAATAGATGCCAAGCGACAGCCATCTTTACCTCTGGGCCGCAGCAGTGGCAGCCACCTCCATTGCAAACTGCCTCATGGTGCTCTCCTCCAGGTACTTTTGCTCCCAGCGCACCATGTCTGCTTCAAGGGCCAGGATTCTCTCCTCACGCTCCCGCAGGCGCTCTTGGAGGGAGCTCATAGTCACTCCTGGTGGCTGCGACTGTCTCTGTAATAAAGGTACAAATCATAAGATTATAAGAAATACCAAGGATAGCGTCATGTATGACAGGTTTTTCCCTTTCCCTAGGACAAAGGGTTTACCTGTTGTGCCCTCAGGCTCCTCAGCTCCTGCTCTAGTCGTGTCCTCAGCTTCAGTTCCAGGTTCTCCCTCTTCTCACAGGTAGACTGCAGCTGAGCCAGTGCACTCTGAAGCCTCTCTACCTTTTCTACATAAGCCCTCTTCCTTCTGAGCTCCTCCTCAAGCTGGCGACCTCGTCCTCGAGCTGCCTCTAGGGCCTCCTCGAGTCTCTTGGCCCTGAGGTTCTGCTCCTCAGCTGTGGCTCGCAATCGCTGCACCTCCTGCTCCATACGCTCCCGCTCAGTATTCTGCTCCTCATCTGATTCAAAAGAAAAGTAAAGGTGGTTACATGAAGCACACATGGATTAGAGTCAAGGATTAAGTCTAAAGTGTCCTGGACAGAATGCAAGTGCTTTAGTTGAGATATGAACTTTTTCTAACTTTCCATAAATCTTTTGCCAAAAATAAGGAAAATTATCACACAATTATCCTTCCTAAAACCAAGCCCAGTAATAAGTACCATAGCTTTCATATAGTGGCCAGTGTTCTTCATTTAGTGAAGCACTCCTGGAATGCTGAGAGGAGGAAGGGAGAGAAAGCTGCCCTATTCCTTTGACCCACATAGCACAGAGCATTCCTCATCAAGGCCATACAAACACCACCACTCTGCTTGAGTCCAATTCCCTAAACAGACAACATAAATCGCACTCACACACAGGTGGTGGTGGTGGGGGTTAATTTCTAGCACTTCCACTGTTGCTCTGTGATTTAGAAGGGGTTCATTTCCTTTTGCAAAGAGGTACCTGAATTGAATTCCCTATTATTAAGCCTTCTTACCAAATAAGCTGAAGTTATGTAAGTGAAATTCCTGCATGAAATGATGCCCTTAGCAACAAAATGAGGCCCATGCTATGCTACAATCCAGTCCAATCAAGCATACTGATTCCAAAGGAGGAGGAGTGGAGAGGAAACTAGCCCAACAAAACAACATACTTACTTTGTTCAAGGAGTTTGGCCATGATGTGCTGGTTATGATCAGCTGCCTCTACTTCTTTTGCAACATGTGTCCTGGCATTTTCCAGGTTTTCTGTGATGCAGAAAAGTTTTAAAATTAGACCACTTTTTAAACTTTATAACTGCAGGAGCTGGGATCATTGAATACAGAACGTGTTGATACCTCTAAGGTCTCTGTTGAAATCCTGAAGCCTCCTGATTTCAGCAACCAACCTCCTCCTGAGAGTCTGCTCTAAGTTTTCTCTCTTACTGCTGCCCTGCATCAGTGTCTCATAGGCCTCTGAAATACGTTGGATCTCCTGCTCCAACTGCAAGGGGAGGAAAAAAAGAGAAGAGATTAATGGGAGGGTTGGAGAAGAGGAAGAAAGGAGAACAGAACCAGAGGAGGTGAAGCAGAGGAATTTTTGGTTAACCTACTTCACATGCCAAGGAAGGAATGTTGATTCATGTTGTTATAGGACATATATACATACATACAGGTTCATCTGAAAGTGTGTGTATACAGTACACTCTGTGTGTGTCAGCATGTGTGTGGTGTAATTCTGAGAAGGAATTTAAACCCGCACCACTCCCTTTGCGACTGATTTATATCTACATTCCGGAGGGCTGATAGCTCCAGTTCCAGGTGTGCAAGCACATAGAAGCATGCACATACACACCACACTGCCAGTCACTGGTTTTATACACACACACACACACACACACACACACCCTCTCTCTCTTTCTCTTTCACACACAGGCAGGTTTGGGAAGGTTGCCAGCAAAGGGAAGGTGTGCATGCCTGTGCCTGGCTTGTGGAAACGGCAAAGAGACACCCACCATTACAGCAGTCACACAGGCATGTTTACTCAGGGCTGCGGCCTGACGGAGAAAATTTTCCAACCCTAGCAATTATCATTCTTTAAGGCTGAGACAAGGCAAGGGCCATGTGACATAACTCCAGCAGAGAGCAAAGTAGATTTTTTTCTTTACAAAAATTGGTTGAGGTGTCAAATGTCCCCAAAGCTTTTTCCACCATGTTGAACAAGTAAATCTCTTATTTTAGGGGCCAGTTCAGTCAGAGAAACAATCACAAAAAGCAACAGCATGGCTGGAAAAGCAGTGCTGTTTAAAGTGAGAACATGGAAAATGTGCCGTTTGGTGGGAAAACAAAAAGGACCTTTCACTTTTTACACAGCAGCCTACCACCTGCCTGCTGTAGACCCCCACCAAAGTGCTCATTAACTGAGTGGGGGTCGAAACCCAACTGACTGCTGTGTGACAAGCCCCTAAATTAGACTGAAAATCTATGGCCTCCCTGAAATGAAAGCACACACACACACACACAGACTTTTTGACCTCCACTAGGTTAGCTACACAATGAAAGGAGTGTGTAAACACAGTAGCAGGCTGTGACCTCGGTTTGTGCCTTTGTGGTGTGGAAGGTAGCAGCTGCTGATCTCATCTGTCTGTCCAGATGAGGGAGTGTGCCTGGCATTGGATATCAGGGAAACAACTGTTGACTGGAGTTGTGTTTCATAGACAGGTGGCTCAGAATGGAGGGTGTTAGCTGGATGTTCACCACATTCCTTTGAGAATTTTAGGATTGAGCTTTTAATGTTGTGACAACCCTTTCTTTTGTGTTGGACATATTTAAATGCAAAGGTATTAAGTGGAACCCTTAAAAAGTAATTGCAAATTATGCCCTTCTATCCCAATTGTGGACCAGTGAGAAATGTCAGCTTCATGAAAATAAGATTATCCCATATAGTTTTGTTCCTCTTGCCTTCTGAATGCGGCCAGTCTTCTCCCTGTGAGCTTCCAACTCTTGCCTGAGCCTCTCATTCTCTATCAGCAGCAGCTCCACCTGGTTGGGCTCCTCCAAGCCAGCAGGTGGCAGGCTGTTGAATGTGTTGTAGCAGGGGACTTCCGTGGACTGACCAGCCTGGACATACCTAAGAGATACACATAGACATTAAAGGTCACTCTAGCTGGTTCAAACATTTAGTAATAAACAGATATGAGGAATAACTTTATTTCAGAGCATAACATCTGAAATATCACTCTATATCCATTTATCAGCTTGCAGACAAGCCGACTCCAGAAGATGAATCTAAAAGCCTATATGAGGAACATACTTTTGTCAAACCATCCTAGGCAACTCAAGCATGTGAAACTATCCTGTTGCAGTATGACAAACATTACAAACACCTACAGGGCTGGACTTGTTCTCTGGTACGTATTTCAAAGAGGAAACATGAATTGGTATGCTGACTATGGTGTGACTCACACTGAAAAGTATGCATTTACGCATGTGAAACACAATGATGCCAAATAGGCAGGCTCTTGTATGAAAAATTACGCCATGATATATGATGCAATGTTAAAATTGCTCAAACATTCATGATCACAGTTTATGGTTTTTCAATCAAACTCCTTTTGATACCTCTGCTGCTGAGGCTGCACTGACTCTTGGACCTGGTGAGGAATAAATCCTTGGCCCAGGATGGGCGCTGAGCACTCTGGGGGTGGGTTGCAGTTATCCATGCTTGGCACTGGGCCCTGGTAGCACTGTGGACTGTAGTAAGGCAGCTCGGGGTAGCTGTGAGAGGTAATCTTTATGGCCCCTGCTTTAGCTGCCGCATCATTCCTCTGCAGAGATATCTGCATGCGATGCTCGCTGAGTGACCTCACATGGCTGCACTTTAGCTCCATCAGATCAGCCTCTTCATGGAAAACCCCTTCGTGCAAAAGTTCCCTCTCATGGAGCTCCCTGATGGGAAATGTAGGGCCCCAGTGAGAGGCCAGGTACTGAGACTGCGCCTTGGCTTGCTCATAGGTTGGCAGCTTCTCCCCACGCAGCTGGTAGCCACTTTCTGAGTGATGGTAGTCTCCCTGGTGCTCCTGGCCCTGGGGCTCCTGCCTTGCGGAGAGCTGAGGATACAGCGGGTCCTCTTGGGTAAGACTCTCCAAAGAAGATTGTGGGCTACTGCTCATTTCACCTCCACTGCTAGGTCCACTGTTGCTTCCACTGCCTCCCCGCAGGGCCTGCTGCTGGATGGCTAATAAGGTGCGGGTGTCTGTGGGGTTTCCATAGCGGAGATGCTCCTGGATGAGCCGGTGCAGGACAGTGCCAGACGGCTCCTCAGTGGAAGACATACTGCCCTGTGAACTTGGTGACTGTCTTTAGGAATGAGTTTCCTCAGTGTGAAAATATTCAAATAAATCAGCTGTGAACCTGGAACAAAAGGGTGAGAAAATAAAGTAGAATCAGCCTGAGGTGGCAGAGAGGACCATATGAGACAGATGAGAGTTAAATATAATCATACATTTGAGAAAAAAAAAAACCCAGTAACATTTACAAATTAAACTTTAACGTCATATAAACATATTCACTGAGCCTTGTCTACATTGCCAACAGCGACAACTCTGAGATGTGGACACATTTATACAACAGGCAAAAAAAAAAAAATGCATGCGCCAAAAAATTCCAATCTCACGGTGGAGCAAAAGCGCACAAAACTTCAATGTAAAACACTTCACAGCACAACCTTTCTATTTAAAACGTTGCAACTAACTTTAAATCAAACTGCATTCTCAAAAGTTCAAACCAGAAGTTACACTGTAGCGACTTTGGTGCCCGATTTTTTTCTTTTTTTTCCTTAAGCGGTAGAGAAGGAAAAAAAAAGACGCTCTTCTTACCAGCTCACACTCTCATCGTAACGAGACGTTATCCTCGATCTCGAAATAAAACTAGTTCCACTGTTAACATCAAGTCAAACTTGTCTCATTTTCCTTTCACCTTTCCCACCCCCCCACGGACGAGTTGCCGCGATCCTGTCTTGCTTTGAAATGATTGCGGAGAGAGCAGGCGGCGATAATAAGTAACCGAGGAGGGACTGAGGTCGGAATGCGAGGAATGTAAAACGCGAGGTCCCTCGGGGATCAAAAGCGTAAAAACCACGCGGGAGGGGGCAGGAGGGAAGCAGCAGTGCGCTTTATTATTACCAAAGAGGAATGAAGGAGGACTACAGGAAAGTGCGTTTTGTTTTACTAAAGCTGTATTCCGTACACTGAATTTTTCTTTTCTGAAAGAATTCCCTGAAAAAAAGTTTCTCATGAGGCTTTTCATGAGTAATATCAACTTTGATTGCACAGTTTTTCCTCTGATAAACTCGTTTAATGGTACAAAAGTGCTTTAGTTCATGTAAAAAATATCACACTGCAGTGGTATTTCTTTGTGTTCTCCCCAAGGGGTGCGGATTAATCCGCATTTACGCCGGATGCCCTTTCTGATGCATCCCTTCAAGTACCAACACGCATAATTAGTGAACACACTCAATATGCCAGCTGAACCTTAAAAATTTTATTACTCAGTTCCCCAAAAAGATTGGGACCCTGTATAAAATGTAAATAAAAACAGAATGTCATGATTTGCAAATTTCATAAACAAATATTTTATTCACAAAGAATGTAAAAACATATCAAATGTTCAAAGTCAGATATTTTCCATTTAATGAAAAATACTAGCTTATCTTGAATTTGATGGCAGTAAAACGTCTCAAAACAGCTAGAAGAGAAGAAACAACAGAAGAAATAGTTAGAATAACACCTCCCAGAGGCAGAGTATCTCAGAAATAAAAATGGGCAGAGGTTCGGCAATCAAAGGGAAAGTGCACCTGCATATTGTGGAGCAATTTCAGAATAATGTTCCTTGAGGTAAAATTGCTGACTTTGAGTATTCCATCATCTTCAGTGCATAATATCATCTTAAGATTCAGAAAATCTGAAGCCATTTCTGTGTGCAAGGTACATGGCTGAAAACCAGTATTGAATGCTGGTGAACTTCAGGCTCTCAGGTGGCATGATTCTGTCATGGAAACCATTGTACGGGCTCAGAAACACTTCTAGATATCATTGCCTATGAACACAATTCATTATGGCAATCTACAAATGCAGGATAAATCTGTATCATGCAAAGAAGAAGCCATACAGGTATGTGAACATGATCCAGAAACGCCACTGTCTTCTCTGGACCAAAGTAAACTTCTGACTGAGGCGAAATGGGAAAACTGTTCTGTGGTCAGACGAATTTGAAATTCTTTTTGGAATTGAACTTGGATAGGCATTTTCAATGCTAAAAGGGATATACAGGTTTTAGAGCAACACATGCTCTTTTTCAGGGCAGGCCTTGTATATTTCAGCAGAACAATGCCAGACTACATACTGCAGTTATTACAACAGTGTGGCTTCCTAGTAGAAGCACACACCTAGAAGAAACATTTGGGGTATCATGAAATGCAAAATGTGACAAAGAAGACCCAGGACTCTTGAACAAATAGGATCACATATCAGACAAGAATGGAACACCATTCCTCTCCCAAAGATCCAGCAGTTGGTCTTCTCAGTTCTCAGACATTTGTGGACTGATGTTAAAAGAAAAAGGGGGTTGCTACACAATGGTAAATATGGCCCTGTCCCAACTTTTTTGAGGCATGCTTCTCACAGATTGCTAAACCTCTGCCTGCCATTACTTTTGAGAGACTCTGCCTCTCTAGGGTGCTCTTTTTATATCCAACCACATTACTGGCTTGTTGCCAATTAATGTAATTGGTTTCAACAGTTCCTCCAGCTGTTTCTTTTTAGTACCACTTCCTTTTCTGGTGTTTGTTGCCCTTTTCCCAACTTTTTTGAGATGTGTTATTGCCATCAATTTAAAGAAATGGTAAAATGCCTCACTGTCAACATTTGATATGTTTTAAATGTTTGTTTGTGAATAAAATATTGATTTTTGAGATTTGCAGATCATTGCATTTTGTTTTTATCTGTATTTTATGCAGGATCCCAACCTTTTTGGAGTTGGAGTTTTATATTTGTTTAACAGCAGTGCTGCATGTACAGCTCCACTTCTGAAAAATTTGGGATGCTGTAAAAACAGAATACAAATTCAAACCCGGTATTTATTAAAAACTTAAAAATGTTAAAGTTTTTTGCTGATATGAACTCAGTTTTAATTTGATGCCAGCAAAATATAGCAAAGTATACATACTGATATGTTTACCATTGTATTCTATGACCTCTTTATTGAAAGCTTTATTTAAAACACTTTATAAGCATTTGGAAACTGAAGAAACCAGTTGCTCTTGTTTCGAAAGTGAAATACCACCGCTGTCGTATTTTTCACTTGATAATATGCTAAATGTTTTCAGTGGGTGATAGATCACGAATTCTACTGGGCCAGTCTCTTCTAAGATGGAGCCATGCTGTTGGAAAACATGCTGAATTTTGTTTGGAATTGTTTTGCTGAATTAAGAAAGGCCTTCCCTGAAAAGATGTCATTTGAATGTCAGCATATGTTGCTCCAAAACCATAAATCTTTTAGGATCAATGATGCCCTCACAAGCATGGAGGTTAAGCATGCCATGTGAGCAAGTACACAGCAATACCAAAGGCCTGGTGGATTTGATCCATGGATCAAATTTAGGTTGGTCATACCACAGGGCAGCTTTCCATTTTGCCTCAGTCTATCTTAAGTGAACCCTGGCATCACACAACTTTTCTGTTTAAAATTAACATATATTTTAAAAAAGCAAAAATAAATTTAGAACAGCAGCTCATCTGCTCACCTCAGTTCACAAGTTATTGTAATGTATGAAGTAAAGCAAGTGATAAGTTTTTCTGTCATTGGTTGGCTGTATTGCACAAAGTAATGAGAATTAAAACCCACTGAAAAGTCAGAGATGCTCACAAACAGTCATGTCCAGGACAAATTATTCTTGTTCACCAACAAATCAAAGTGTTTGTGTTCAGAAGTGTTATGACTACATGGTCAGTGGCCATAAGAAGCATTGGAATATGTGAAAACATCAGCATGTCATAGCATTGTCCATGTTAGAGGTGTTAGTATACTGGTGATAGGAAGGCCCCAGCCACACCTTATTAATGTGGAAGCGTTATCTAAAAGAAGATAACCATCAGAAATCTGCTTGCACAGTAGGAATAGTGACTATAGCAATAGTAAGGGTGGAATGTTGCGAACTGAACTGAGTTTTTTCATTCATAAATAAAGGAAGTTATGCTGATTATGTAAGTGAACCAGATGATTGTTCTATCATCACCCATCAGGACCCCATGCTATGCCTACACCACTTCCCAAGTAATTGGCCCTGTCCAAACTTAGGACATTATTATGCCATAAATAAACGTGATGGTGACATGTAAGCACTTATTTTATGAATGCTGCAATGCAGACCAATACTCTATGAGTAGTACATATAAACTATATGTACCTTTTGGCTGCTCCCTTGTATTCTCCACCAAGGGGTTGCCACAGTGGATTAATCCGCATTGCTAGTTTTGCAGATTCCTGATGCAACCCTCCATGGTGAGAGGGACTTGTGTCCCCACCTGGAAATGAACCAGGGATCTTTCGCTTGGAAGGCAATTGTGCAAACCACTACACTACAGAGGACATTTTTTTAAAAAATGAAATACAACAAATATGTTCTTGACCTTGAGCAGAGTTTGGGCAAACACCCATTAGGTGATCATTGTTTGTGAGTTTCACTGAAACCTGACCAAAACTCTAAGAATAATAGCCATTCTTGTGAATTTTGGATGGAGAGCAGATGCCTCGCCATGACATGAGCTCACAGGTCCTTTAGTCAGATGAGCCCATTCGTCTTTGTACCCAACACTGTACAAGCCAGAGCCCATAGGATGCCACACTGTGGCATTCCTCTTCCTGATTTACAGTCCAGATCTGAAAATCATATTACTGAGACAAGTTTTCATACAGAAGAACTTATGGAGATAAAGTCAGGATAGACAAGACTGCAGTACACTTCAAAGTGTGTCTATTACAGGATGTGAGCATCCATTTTTGTTTCCTTAAAGGGATATGCTTTCCGCCTCAAGGGAGAAAGCAAATCTTTATGGCGGGCTTTATTTTTGTCAAAGCCAAAAGACAAGCCTGAGCTACTATTTATTATCTGCTAGAGTCTAACAGCTTCTATACTGAGGACTTTAGACATGGCTCTGACTTTTTATTGTAGGCCCTTTAAATAGCAGAGGTTTTAGTCATAACAGACGAATCATATCTCGGAGCAGTAGACAGAGACAGTAAAAAAGAGGGTAACAGATTCTATCTTGCCTCTGGATAGTCAGATTTTTAGATTTTCCCCTCCAAATTCCCCCACCAAAAAAAAAAGTGCAAAAAGCAACCATATCTGTAAAGAAATCAACACAACACGACAGACATCAGTAATTGATTGCTGAACAGTATGTGGCCACTGACCTCAGGCTAATTATCTCATTAGACCTAAAAATCTATAGGCTAGATTAGTTTATATTGATGGTACGTGTCCTGCCTCCTTAATTAAACACACACATTCCCCTCATGTTCTAGATGCTACATATTCCTAAAGGGTCTCTTTCTAAAAAAAACAAAAACAAAGACAAGCATGCAGACTTTGTGTCTCTGTGGGAGGCACTAGCATGATGGCAACTGGTCAGCAAAGTGGAATATGTTTGCATTTTTCCTTCAGATCTACACTGTGAAACAGCACCATCTCCACCTTTTTAAAAGCCTGGTCAAGTCATTTAACACCACCTCACTACTTCCTCTACTCCCTCTGTGTGTTTGTTGGTGGCCAACGCCTCTGGTCATTTTGTCCTCTATTGTAGCACACTTCCTGTGAACTTGCAGAGGAATGTGAGGCTGACCCTTTGAAAATTATGGATGTTTTGAAAAAGTCATTACAGGAGATGAACATCTAAAGTGGCCTGCCACAAAAATTCCTCAGTGTCTGTCTGTCTGTAGGCGCTGAAACCCTGAACCAGACAAAAGTTTTATTTCATGGGTTATTCCTTGTTTGTGAAATGAAGAGTGGCACTGAGAACTATCTGAGAACACCCAGTAAAAAATAGAGCGCAATTGTGTTGTTGCTATATACAGTAAACTCATATTTCTCTTGTGGTTTTGGTGGAAACATGAGCACAAATGAGGCAACAGTAAGAGTAGTCAAACTACCAGTTGCACAACTGAAACAGCCTGAGTCTAAATTTATTCATCTTAGCCATGTGTTAAAGTTAGTATAAAAATGTCTCTGTCAAAAGGAGAGCAAAGGAGAGGAAGGCAAAGCTTTGTGGGGGAGTCCTTAAAGGTACATACAACTGTTTTTGTACACAAGTTCTTCAATCAAATTTCTTGAATACCTTTTTAATTTTCAAATTTGAAGTGAAAAACAATATGGGAAAATAAAATAAACACTAAAGTTAAAAAAAATAGAATTTTGTTGGAGCAAACAGAAATGGGCTGGCGCTTATATAGCACTTTTCTGCTCCAAATGAGCACTCAAAGAAGTTTTTACTACAAGCCTCATTCAGCCATTCACAAACACATTCATTCTATGCCTTTAAGTGCATTTACCTATCATGCACCCATTCACACTTCGATGGATGCTTTAGGAGTAATTTGGGGTTCAGTGTCTTGCCCAAGGACACTTTGACAAGTAAACTGGAGAAGCCAGGGCTTGAACTGCCAACCTTTCTGTTCAAAAACGATCCACTCCACCTCCTGATCTACAGCCCTATAATAGAAAAATATTTAACCTAAATCTTAATTAACCATTTACTTCACAGTAAAGACTTTCATATTTACTGTGTTTGATTCACAGCTTTTGGTAAAGAATACTATTACTATATTTAATGTGAACGTAATTTTAGTGACATCAATTTGTCTTTCTGACAAAACAGACTTTTGGTGCTGTCTTTAATACAAATACTGTAGGGTATTTTCTATGCTCGTGTAATTTTACTTACTTGTCATGTAAAATGTTAGTGAATCAGGTAGTGCAGAGCATTAGTAAGGAGGATAATGTGGTATGCTTTGAATCATGAGCTATTCCCTTCCTTCTTCAAACTCTCTTTCCATCATTCTAGTACAAGTTCATCTTGGTTTGTCCAAAAATTTTGTTTTTGCTTACATCTTAGATGTTTTCTAGGGTTTTCCTTAACCAATAAAAGAACTCTGCTATCATTCATTCAAGTTGTATTCCATTGTTTTCCAGACCTTTTGGTGTTGCGGATCTGCTCTGGAGCCTCTTTCTGTCTAGGCAGTGCATTCCCTCTTTTTAAGCATGCTCCAGATTGTTTTTTTTCTTTCATAATTCTTAAAATTTTTGCCATCACTCTGATAGGTTTATTTTGTTTTTTCTGCCTACTAATGGCCTCCTTCACTTACGTCAACAACTCTTTGGACCTCATGTTAATTATATATAAAGATTAAAAAATGCAAGGTCAGTACTTGGAATCGACTCCAGATCTTTAAGTAACAATAATGCTTAAAATCTGCTGCTGTCTGCCAGTTACTTACACATTGGATCGCCATTGGAACTGACAATATATACTCCCTTCTCTAGGTTTTTCATTATGTAGTCATGATCAGGGTGAGAAATGTAAAGAGTTTCACACACAACTGCCTGCCTGTTCTCACCCCACCATTTAGACAGCTTTAGTACACTGTATTTAGCTATACTTGTCAGTCTGAACTCATTTACAGTATGCACTCAAAATAGCAACTGTAAGTATGGATGTATGCAATTTGAGCCACAGACAGACTTCAAGCTGTCCCAGAAAGATTTTTAAAAAAAAATCACCTAATTGACAATTTGTGTGATAAGAGGTGGGATCGATGTGGGATCTGGCATTTGCCATTTTAATATACTATAGTCAAAGGATTAAACTGGTCACTGGTTGTGACTTATCACCATCTGCTTTTTCTTTTGGCTGCTCCAAAAGGGGTCACCACAGCGGATCATCTCACTGTGTTCCCTGCATTATCTTCTGTCACACCCACCCTCTGCATATTCTTCTTCACTACATCCATGAATGTTCTGTGTGATCTTCTGTTTTTCCTCCTGCCTGGCAGCTCCATCTTCAACACCTTTTGTCCAATATATCCACTATTCCTCCTCTGCACCCATCCAAACCATCTCAACCTTACCTCTATGACTTTGTCTCCACACCTCTCAACCTGAGATGTTCCTCTGATGTACTCATTTTTAATCCTGTCCATCTTGGTCCCTACCAGGGAAAACTTCAGAATCTTCAACTCTGCCATCTCCTGCTTCGCCTCTACAACTATTTCCAAATCATCCATCATAGCTATGATGACCAGATGCCCTGCTTTGTGCGGGACTGATCAGCATTTTTATCTATTTTTCCATGTCTGGCATATTGAGATGATGTCCTGCATTTTGATTGATTTTATAGCTCTGGAAAATCCACACTGAATGATACATTTTCTGAAGTCAAAGGTTGTGAAGAAAGCAGGGAAGGCTGTATGCCCAGGAGCTCCATTTGATGTCAGTCAAACTACACCCAACCAGGAAAATTAGGAGTCAACACAAAGTTAAAAGTTAAGCAGATTTCAACAGGATATGATAAATATTTATAACTATCATAAACTATTTATACATGGTAAAAGGTGAGTTTTAGGGAGTTTGTTGAGTTATTTTTCCAATTCACACAGGGGAGAATCCAAAGTGAAGCAACATAGTACATGTGAGTCTCATAAGTCATTTGATAATTGACAGTAGAAAAATTGGATTGGATTGGATTACTTTATTGTCATTTCAACTACATATAAATACACAGTGAAACGATATAGAGTTCCCCCAGGACCCAGTGCCCCATACAAGTGTAGTGATGGCCGGCCAGGGCCCGCCTCCGGCCCAGCACAACACCCCACCCGCAATGTCCTCTTCCCCGGCCACCGGCATCAGGCGACGCCGAGGACTGAAGGCCCGGTCGACACAGCAAGCCGAGATCGGAGTTCGCAGAAACCGTTAATCCGCAGCATCAGTCCTGCAGCGATACTCCCTGCAGAAAACCAAAAACTTTGGCTCCCGGACGCCGCCCGGCAGTTCATAAAAAAAAAACAACGCCGCTGGATCGTCAGTTAGCGATCATGAAAAACAACGCCGCCGGATCGCCAGTTAGTGTCGTCCGTGGACAGAGCTACAGCGGCGTCTGGTCGTATTCGAACCTCCGACTTACAAACACAAACACCACTGTCCCGGCGTCCACAACACCCGAATACCTGAATACCAGGTCAGAACATGGACAATCACAGGGGTACAAGCACCACCTTGGTTCTGGAGTGGCCGCGCGCTACCGTCACGCCGCCATCTTGGCCCAAAAAAATTCGTAGTCAGGGAGGCTCACAGTCATATGGCCTTGCTGAAGACACGATCGTGCAAAAAATAAACTTAAAGACAGCGTTCATGTATACATGGCATTATTTTATGAACATTACAATCCAAAACAGTGCTCTCAGGACGAGTAGTGATTATTGTCAAAATGGAAACGCGCCGGTAAGACGACAAACGTGAGCCTGACCTTCGCCTTGAGCACAGTTTGGGTGAAGACCCATCGGGTGATCTTTGTACGCAAGTTTGCCTCGGTTCTGACCAACAGCAGTTTTTGTGGCCCTTTCATTGGTCCTTCAACCGGACGTGCTAAACTGATCACGGACGAAAACGACTTTCCAAAGAGCCCTGGCTGTGTTCTTGCACAACTAAGAGTCATAAAATGCAGCTGGCTATGAGGAAAAAACCAAGGCGTGCGCCAACATTTTCCCCATCAAGGGGTCTAAAAGCTTCAGATTGTGAGTTAAAATCACTTTAAGAAAACTGGAAGACAGGAGATAATAGATGCTCTCCTGCTGGGCAGTAAACCACCTGCTTAGAAAGCAGACGCTGCTCTAGCTAACCTGGTTGAGGAGGCTCGAGCTCCCTCTGCAGGGACCTTTTCTGAATCTGCGCCCAGACTACTTCCTGTGTGGCAGTCCCCTCTCTCTCTCCCTGATCAATAAAAGCTAAAAAAAAAAGCCTATAAGTCTTTAAAAAGAACACAAAGCAAAGGTCATGCTCCTGATCGCAGAGGGAGCCACAATCTGCCCGTTCAGTCAGCTCAGTTTGTAAGTGTCCAGTCCAGTGTTTCCAGCTAAGACAGATCCATCCACTCATCCATCCATCCATCCATCCATCCATTTTCTTCTACTCATGCAAAGACAGCAGGCTAAGCCAGGTAGTCCAGATGTCCTTCTCCCCAGAAACATGTTTCGGGTGCTCCTGGCTTCCTCCAGGTGTTCCCAGGCCAGCTGAGATATAAAATCTCTCCAGCGAGTTCTGGGTCCCCTCCCAGGGTCTCCTCCCACAGGGCGGTGCCTCTAAAGGGAGGCCAGTGGACCCACCACCCATGGGAACAGGCATCGGGGTCGGGTGCAGTGTTAGCCGAGCGGCACGCAAAGGCAGGGCCCTGGGCGCGCTGATCCTCCTTGCCTATATGATCGTCACTTTTCCAACGTACAGTTAGAGTGACGCCTGCTATGTTTTCCTCTTAGCAGACATTATACCTGGGTTCAAAGTGGAAAGGTCAAACAGAGCGCATCACTACCATAGTGGCAGCCTGCGACTGGATGATTTTTTTTTTTTTGCAAATCCAAACAGGTTGCTCATACAGATTTAAGACATTAATGTTAATATAATAATCAGGGTTCCTTTTAACAAATACAGCCATGTTCATATAGCTGAAGTATGCTTTGTGTTATGGAAATTCCACAAGTCATGATGCCATAAATGAATCCTTATGTTTGGAATTGAAGTGGTGGTGATGACGATGATGATGATGATGATGATGATGGAAAGCAGGAAAGTGATGATATGACCTGCAGACACTCCCAGAACTGTATTTTAGCAGCATGAAGGATGTAGTTTCAAAGCAACTGGTGCAGAGGTGTACTGCTGTGTACAGTACGCCTGAAAAGAGAGGCACTATATTTAATAAATGTACATATCATTCAGGAGAGAACAGCTTCATATTCTGTACTGTGAAGAAGAGTTCATACATTTTTGATTTAATAAGGTAGCTTCGTGCAGCGGCAGATGAACCCACCGCCCACTAGTGTCATCTACCTAAAGATTTACTGGACATTTTAGATGTTAGTTGGGTCAAAGGTGTGACTACCCTAAACTATACTGAACAGCATTATTCAAGTAATCTTCAGCATAAAGAAGCTGCAAATTATTAAACTGTTTCTTCAACTGCGAGGGGAAAAGGTTGCATTATTCAAACATTTAAGGAACTCATTAAAAAGTGCAGTGTGCAGAAATTGCACTGTACTACTACTTTAGAAATATAAATGCAATTTTTTTTTTCCTCCAAATAAATACATGCAGAAATAAATAACAAAGCTGTTAAATATCTAAATATATCACATTTTAAAACAAATGAAATTCAGGTAGAGATTAAAATGGGAGAATTAATGTACTGGCTTCTGATTACTTATTGTGGAAATGTAGATACCCTCGGTGCTCCTACGAGTAGCTAAAAATGACATGGATTTACCACGAGAACATGAAGTTTATAATGATATGCCATTCCCTTGAAGGGCTGCGTGTGCTAGAAGACTGAGGAACGGGAGGCAGATTACTGGATATCACGATTCATGGACCAGAAAGAAGAGAGGAATATTCTAACGAGAGAGACACGTGATTGCCGCTTTCTATTTTCTAGCTGTATGCAAATCAGTTTAGACCTTTGTGTATAGCTGCAGAGGAGTTTTTCTATTTACTGATGCGAATGTAGCAACATGATCCTTGCAGCTTTAGGCGCAGGAGCCCATCGCTGCTTCTTTTTAAGGGATTAATGTATAAGGCTCGATGTGTCACCAACAACAACTACAGTACATTACCATACGCATGGAATCTGAGATAAGAAACTGTTGCTACTCCCTCCGTTCTCTTCATGTACAGTACAGTGACAGGTTCTCAAAGAGGTTCTGCAGACTAAGAGACTCACACCGCAGCAAAGGCCTGACAGGAAATGGGCGCTTTTGGTGCTGAGGACACTAGTGATAAACTGAGGTTGTACAGTGGGGGAGATGACTGGTGGCGACTGTGGCGGCGGGGACGGGGCTCAGCACAAGGAACGGGCTAAAGACGAGGACCTATGTACATCTCAGTCTTTGCGTTTCTCTCGTGAGGTTTGTTCAGAGTCTTGTTTCACATCCTCATCGGTCCAGCTCGTCTTCTCGACAGCTTTGACCTGAGAAGTGGGCGAGAAAACGCACATCAAACACACACTTTCCAGTTATACAGTACTGTCTATTCTTGAGCCACCTCTACTTTTTTTTAAAAAAATTTTGTTTCCAAGGAGCCGGATTTTCTTGTAATTTTTTTAAAGCGGTCTCGTGCAATAGTTCTCCAGGCTTTCTGAAGCTCTTCCAAAGCATTTCTTCGGACATTGGCTGCTTTTTCACTCATTTTCAGTCCGGTTCTTGTACCTGACCATTTTCACAGGAATGTTTTTTTGTTTTTTAATCCACTTAATCCACACTAAACTCTGAATCATTCAAGCATAAAAAACACAGCAGATGAACCAGTATTGTGTCTACACACAACAGACAACACAGCAAGTGTTAAATTGTATCTTTAGGCACTTAGTGACCAGCAACCTGTTCCAAAAACACATCATTCATTCCCATTTCTTTAGCTGAATCTATGAAAAAATGCCAAAGATAACAGTTTAACAGGCATAAAATGATATTTTTGTATCAACAACATGAGTTCCAAAGAGCTATTAGTCAAAAACTTGGCATATCTCAGCATATATTTTAGGAAATTGGACAAAAAAGAAGGGGCAGGCCTAGATTTAATGCATGGAACTATGCCTCTGCCTTTAATCTGACCTTTTGTGACCTTGCCTTTAACCCCACAATCTCATAAATGTTCTCAGATCTCCTACCCATCTCAGGTATTAACCATGCAAAGTTTGGTAAAGATCCAGCAAACCAGTCAGCTCCAGTAGTATTGGCATACCAAGCAGGGCAGTTCAGGCAGTGTTGAAGAATTAAGTTTTAAACGCTTAACGCTTTTTTTTTTCATTTAGGGTTGCACGTTTCAATAAGTCGTTGCACCGATTTCCCATCTTCCAAGCAAAGCATTTACAGTAGGAAGTCAGGGGTGGCTCAAGACTTTTGCACAATATTGTAATTTTGCTTTTGCTTCCACCTTTAGAGCTATTTCTGACGTACCTGATAGTTCCAGCAAGGAGAGGGTTAAACGCATAGAGCCAATCATGCATCTCTTTGTCATTTGTGGCCTGAAGCAGTATTCCACGATGTTCTGTGCACACGGCAAATGTGTACGGAGTCTGCGGAGAGAGCAGCGAAAGCTTAATGCAGCCCACCTGACTGATGTGACAGCAAGAAAACAGAGTTCGGCTGATCACCAACCTTCAGCATAGCCTGCTGGTCCTCACTGTACTCCACCTGGGCGGAGGACAGGTTGAGAATAGCTCGCTCCACCGCGTCTCTTTCTGAGTTGTAGATGTAGACGTACGGCCGGCGCACAACGACGTAGCGCTTCACCCATCCGTTGGTGTGCGGCTCCAAGAAATGAATGTAGCCCTTCTTGGACACAATGGGGCTGGAAGACAGAGATGAAATATTAGCGTGCGTGGATCTGAAGAAAATGTAATGATAAAACTTCCTGGTGTGACTTCTTAAGACTCACCTGACTCGAATCTCCTGGATATCAGGGATGAATCTGCGGGTCTGAGGTTTGGTTTCAGAGGCTCCATTGATGGACTTCTTGGCCTCTGCATCCTGTGGTATTTCAGGACTGGGGCTGACAGCGCGAGAGCGAGGGACAGGTGGTCTGCAGTAGAAAAGAAGATGCTCTGATCTCTAGGAACAAAGCAGCTACGCACCTTAAGAAGACCAAAACACTGAATATCAATAATACCTGAGAATTTCAGAATAACCTAACCCCCTATAGCTGACTTTTCTGTTTCTGGCACTGACTGAATGGGGCTTTATTGGACTGGATTGCTTTATTGTGATTTTAACTACATATAAATACACAGTGAAACGAAATAGCGTTCCCCCAGGACCCGGTGCCCCATACAAGGGTAGCGCCTGCCGGCCGGCCTGGGCCCACCTCCGGCCCAGCACAGCACCCTGCTCGCGATGTCCTCTTCCCCGGCCACCGGCATCAGGCGACGCCGAAGACTGAAGGCCCGGTGCACACAGCAAGCCGAGCGTCAGCACTTGCAACCATACTCCCCCTGGAACCCGTAAAACCTTGGGTTCCCGGACGCTGCCCGGCAGGTCATGAAAAACAATGCCGCCGGATCGCCAGTTAGCATCATCTGTGGACGGAGCTACAATGGTTAGCATTGTCTGTAGACAGAGCTACGGAGCTACAACGGCATCCGGTCGTCCTCGAACCTCCGACTTTCAAACACGAACACCACCGTCCTTGCGTCCACACACCCGAACACCCGAATACCAGGTCAAAACAGGGACAATCACAATTCACAACCTATGAAGCTATAGTCAGAAATTTTAGTGATTTTTATTATGTTTACCTCCTAGGTGAGGTGTTCTGCGTGTCACCAATGGTGAGCAGGACTTGGGATGGACCCAAAACAGACTGGAAAGAAATACATCTTTTGGCTAGCTTGGGAACACCTCAGAGTCCCTCCAGAGAAGCTGGAAGAGATGGCTAGACTGCTACCGCTGCAACCCAGACCCAGATAAGCATCATCTATGGATGGCATTATGTTTTTGATAGAAGATGCTGGGACACTCGACCAGGGGGGTCATAATCATTCTCGTTCAAGGGTCACTTACAGCACAATTTGATCTCAAACCAGTCCTTCTCGTAATGTAAATGAAATGCCTAGATCTTGGCCAGTGTGCCTCTGCCTTTAATCTGACTCTGTGACTTAGACCTTTGGCCCCACAATCTCATAAATGTTCTCAGATCTCCTACCCATCGCAGGTATTAAACGCACAAAGTTTGGTAAAGATCCAGCAAACCAGTCAGCTCCTGTAGCGGTATCAAACATGGACTCAAAAACATAATGCCCCAAGAGCAGGGCCATAATACAAACCATGTAAATCCCAGGACTGACCTGAGTTCAGCACTGCTATAGCAGCCCTCAACCAGAGAAGGGCATGTGGAGGAGGGCGTGATTGTGTTAAGAGCAGAGATTGAAGGGGAGTCTCTTAGCGTTGTGACAGACATCTCGGAGATCTGCAACGCACACAAACACACACAAACACACAGATGCCGGGGTGGCTCAGCCACGAGGGACCAGCTGACATATGAATGCTTCAAAGAGGGTTTCATGAACGCTACCTTGCTCTCACTGGCGCTGACGCACACATGGCTGTATTCTCTGTTGAAGGAGTGAGTGAGCAGCCGCAAACACTGTGCGGAAAAAGGAGAGAACTTAAAATGTCTGATTTAATAAATGAGATCCGACACGTGACGGGATAAGCAGTATGAAAACGACCGACTGACCTTGGCAGCGAGCTCCCTCTGCCTCTCAGTGGTGATTTCAGAAGTGGAGCTGACCTCCGGGTCCACCTCAGCGGGTTGAGGGGGCTCACTTGGCTCCTCGGTGACACAGGACTGAAGGGAGTCCTGGCCCATAAGCAGCGTGGACTCCAGTTTCTCCCTCAGCAGGAGATAATGTTTGGTTTTCTCCACCTGAGAGAAAAAATATCGGTCACTGAAAACAGACAGCGCCCCCTGCTTGATGTGGAAACGAGAGAGGAAAAGTGGTTATTTGACAAAGTCCGGTGTGGTTTTCCTCACAAGCACAGAGCAGAGCCGGCTCTCTGCAGTGCTTTTAATAGAATCAATCACACATATTATTATTAGATAGTCAGAGGAAGTGATTGGGTTAATATATACGTTTTTCTGAATGCCAGTTATGTGTATCTACTAACCAAGAAGTTGAGGTCTTGTTCATGAGTGTAAGAGGGAGACTGACAGACAGACCGGTTCTGTATGGGTCTGTTGTGGTAACGGGAGCTGAGTGCAAACATGGGGCTGTCAAACTACTGAAATTACTGATTGTAGTTCGTAGATACAAATGGCAGAAAAGACCTTCCTGTCTGGGCTCCTCCTCAGAGATGGTGTGCGGAGCTCAGAGCAGAGCCTTGGCTCCTCTGCATCAAAAGGAACCGAATTAGGTGGTTCAGGCCGGGATGCCTCCTGGATGGTGAATCATTTTAGGCGTGCGGAAGAACTTGACTGGCCTGCACAGAACCCTGACCTCAACCCCATCCAACACCTTTGACATAAACTAAAATGGAGCCTGCGAGCCAGGCCCTACTGTCCAACCTCACACATGCTTTTCTGGATGAACGGGCAAAAATTCCCAGAGACACACTCCAAAATCTAGCTGAAGGCCTTCCCAGGAGAGTGGAAGCTGCTGTCTTTGCAAAGGAAGGACCAACATCATATTAATATGTATGGATTTAGAATGAATGTACCTTCAGCTGCTCTCTTGTATTTTCCCCAAGAAGTCACCCCGGCTAATTAATCCATGTTAGTAATTTGGCAGAGGCCTTACACTAGATGCCCTTCCTGACAAAACTCTCCATGGTGAGAGGGGCTTGTGCACCCACCTGGAACTGAACGAGGGCCCTTTTGCTTGTAAGGCAAATGCGTAAACCACAACCATGTGTAACGTGTAGGTGGCCTAATACTTTTGTCCATATAGCGTCTCTGAACTACGTCTCGGTCAGTAAAACTTCAGCTGTTTAACGTATGCCCCCTTACGTCTTGGAGGAGGCTCAGTTTCTCCAGCTCCCACTGGTGGTCCAGAATGAGGCTGTCGCTGCGTGGCCTCCATCCTGCCAGGTTCTCCTCTCCACGGACGTAGGCCACAGAGGTGTCCAGCACCCGCCTGCGTCTCCTCTGCATTCCTGGAGAGGGACGAGGTGCCGCCTTAGAAACACCGCAAGGGGTGAGGTAAATCCCAGACCTTTTTTCTTGACTCTTACCTGGGCTTCCTGCATCTGCCAGGTGAGATAAGCTGACCTCATAAACTCCAGTCACACGGTTTCTAAAAAAATCATAAAGAACAAGAGAGAACATTTAATAAAATATCTTCACATTCACAGAGGGAACAGGAAAGCTGCTTGCTGCTTTCAAAGGCCGAAATGTCAAACTCACCCATCTGCGGCTCTTAGGCTACCAGTACCAAAAAGGTTACGGATCGAGCGGGAAGCTGAGAGCTTTGTGTCCCGAGAGTAAAACACCATGCAGATATCTTTGGTAATAACTGCAGGCTGCGTGCAATTCTCCATCTGCAAATCATAAAACAGGAGACATTTCCAACATTGTTCCTCCAGAGCAACTCACACGTCACTTCTGATACTGTAAGAGCTATTTCACCCTCTTATGAATGCAGGCACTGTACTGTACCTCCAAGTAGGCTGAGAGGGTCATATAGATCTTCTCCCCGTATGGAGTGACTCGGTTTAGTAACAGGGAGTTGTGCATGGAGCTATCCCAAGCGGCCTCGAAGCGGAAGAAAGTTCTGAGGTGGTCCGGCGGGACAAGAAACCAAGAAACTGAATCAGCAGTCGAAACTTAAGTTCCTCTACTAAAACAACAAATTAGCTGCCAGAGCTTAACCCATGCTAAAGTTTACCCTGCATATGTAAACATGAAAAACTCAATAAATCCAAAGAAATTCCAATAATTCAACAAGTTAAACTGAAAAATGTGCACTAATATCATGATTTGTAAACAGTCGAAATCAATTTACTGATCCGCTTGTGCAACGCATAAACATTTGAGGACATTTTTCTCTAGCTTGCAATACAACAAAGGCCCCAATGCCGTCGTTTTTGCATGCAACACGCTGATTGAGTTAAACTTTTGCTTCGCATAAAAAACATCACGGCAAAGCAAGGAGAGCTGAGAGGAATGCTGGTGCAGAAAGAGAGGCGATGGAGGGACGAGAGACAGGCAGGAACAATGAGGGACAGGGCAGAGAAATGCCTATGGTTAACTCCCAGGGAAATGCTGTGAGAAGGAGGAAATCAGCAGAGGAACAGAAAGCCAGAGTGTGTGCGGCTCGGATGCCGTTTGTCTTTCGTCCACGCCGACAACCCGTCTGCCGAACGCGGCTGATTTACTCGACGCTGAAGAAGCTCAAAGGAACAATGCTGCTCTCTGTTCCTGCAGAGATTTACTCCATGCGCTTAATGTACACGGACCCCCCCCCCCACCGCCCGTGTCCCTCGAGGAGAGATAATCACGCGCTGAACGCGGTTATTACTCTGGCCTGCAGCCCGGCGCTTCGCCTTAAATCCAAAAGAGATCATCCGAGCAAGAACTGTAAAAGGAAACTAATGTTTCTGTAAGCCGCAAAAGCGGGCCAAACGGACCCTTCATGAGGTTCAGATGTTGGGCCCCGCTGGCTTTGGACCGAGGTGACCTCGTGGGACGAGGAAAGCGTGAGCCACGCGCGGAGCCCACTGCGGCGCCGCGTGAATAAAGCGGGAGTTCACACGAGTTCACACTTCGCGCACACGCACATTTCTTTTCCCAGCAGCAGGAACCTGTCCGCGTACGCGACAGGGAGCAATTTCCTCTCCGTGCTGCGCCGACGCGCGCTCCGCTGCGCTTTACTGCCTCCTAAAAACGCAGGAGCCAGCGCTGAAGTCATGCGGCTGGCGTGACATGTGAAGGGCCCGTTTGTGTCTGGCGTTTGGCAGCGCGTCGCTGAGGCACAAGCAGGATTTAAAAATATTCGCAACATTGCAGCAATTTTGCGCAAAGTGCTACTGGTGAGGTAATGGTTCACCGGATTACATTTTAATGGCCGCTTTTGAGCATCGTGCCAGGGCGCATACTGTAAATGATGTGATCCATATTGCAGCGCTTGAGTAATAGAGTGTTCCTGTTATTATTCTGCGGCTTTGATGGGAAACACTCTGACTCTGGGGGATTAGAGGTAACTAGCAAAATCATATCCATGGATTCAAAATATTGCTTTGCTGCAAAGGCCAACAAAATGAAAATAATAAACAGTGTTGAGAGACGCAGGCAGAAAATGACTTTTTCGGCTTTTTCCAAATACTGAAAAGCTGTGCTTAAGTGACAGATTACTTCCACCCTCTACTGGCAACCGCGCCAAAAAAACATCTCCCTCATGGCGAAAACCTTTCGCTGCAGTTCATCCGTTTGGGCGCACCTCCACCGCAGGACTCGTGAACCAACAGGACGGAGACGGAGCGCTAAAATCTGCCTACGTCAGCTGAAGTGGAAACCGAGAAGTCCTGACGCTGGCTGGCCGGCCGGCCGGCCCCGCGACACCTCCGGCGGAGACGCAGCCAAAGGACGGTCCACGTGAAGCGAAGCGGAGCCATGCAGGTCCTGCCCGCGATCAGCCCGACAGAAGCTCAAACACACATCCAGCACAGCGGCAGAAGCTGGGGGGGGGGGGCACATGCAGACCCCGCATCCCTCTCGCTTCTCATGACAAAGCGAAGAGGCGCAGGTGGAATGAAAGCAGGAGTAGCGACAGAGTCGGAGGGAAGAGAAGAGAACCACTGGAGAGACGACGGGGTGTGCGGGACGTTAGAAAGATGAGGTGTTTGTGGAACTTAAAAGTGTGAAAAGAGAGGCAAATAATATACCTAGGCATGTCCGAATCAAGAAACTGTCTGCAAAAGCAAAAAAAAAAACAAAAAAAACACAACAACATTCTGTTAGTGGACTGGAGGGAGAAAAATGTTAGCATCAAATACCTTGACGTTAGTTTCTGACCACACTGGACCACAGCCTGACTCGGCGCTGAGCCTTTAAACCTGAGTCTCGACCTCTGAGGCCGAAAACAGGACGGTCGATTCGGGTTGAAGAAAGGCTGACCCAGCCCAGCAACAGGCTGGTTAGTGCAGTGTGGCGCTTTCGGTCGCCTTACATTAAAACGCGGTAAACCCGAGCTCTGGGTGGCGATGTTGGTGTTGGAATTTGTTGGGAAGGGGATTGGGAAGGCGAGAGGGATTAAGCAATGAGAAAAAAAAAACCAAAACAGGGCTGCAGAAATGGAAAAAAAAATACTTTTCAGAGGTTTTTACAGGAATAATTACAATTAGTAATAGCTGGATACTATTAGAAGCCTATACTCAAATACTGTATACTTTGAAGATACGTTACTGATTTAGAGTTATTATGCCACCAATGGGGGAGGTTAGTGATATTACAATGCAACCAAAAAGAACTAATGATGCCTCTCATGCTCTATGGAAGCTTGTTTCCGCCACTAAAAATTTTTTTTTTCGAAATTTCAACTTATTAACTCGAAATTTCGAGTTAGCTCTGCCAATCAGGAACCTACGTGAATGACGTCATTTCCTTGTTACCCGGAAGCTGAAGGCCTCAGCTACCAATGCTACAGCTAAGCTACCGGTACTACAGATACCGGTCATGAATGCGCAAATTGCTGAGTATTTTCAGCGTGGTTTTGCTAATGATGAAATCCTTGCGTTACTAGCTGAATCACATGGCGTTACTATCAGCAAACGTGCTCTGGAAATGGTTTTACGCAACAACAGACTTTGGTGCAGAAAGAACAAAACAGAGGTGGGAGAGGTGGCAGCTTTTATACAAGCACAACTGGAAAACTCAGGACAGTCTCGTGGGTATCGCT